>JANAVB010018200.1:7524493-7614493 GCA_029216955.1 Iris pallida | reverse complement strand
TTTCATTGTTAGTCGTTTTACATGTGATTCTTGTCTCTTTTATATTTTGTCATATTTCTTACCTATAGAGTCGGGAAGGGAAAGTACCAAAGATGTGTGATTTGACCTTGTACATTGTAGACATTGTTTATTTCCTGCAAAGTAGACATCATAGACATTGTTTAATTCTTGCAAAGTAGACATCGTAGATATTATTTACTTTATTGCAAAGTAGACATCGTAGACATTCTTTAGACATCGTAGACATTGTGGGGTAACTGTCCCTAAACCGATCACATATCAAAAAGGTACTTCAAACACTTAGAAAGTATTTTCTTTGGTTTATTTCTTTACGGTTAATATATTGTCTACTTTTCTCATGTCTTTCCCTAATTATTTTCAAATAATGTATTTTATGGCTAACCTCTGTTTTATAGTCGTTACCATATATTAGAACTACATTCAATGAATTGTACTCGTTCCATTCCTGACTGGAAACTAACATTTTTTAGGTTAGCCGAGACTACGTTTAGCATTGGGGAGGCGGGTGTACTTGCAGGCCAAACCTAAAGTCTAGTTAGATAGTTGAGTATCTATTCAGTTGTTCTTTATAAATTGTAAGATATTATACCTTGTATCAAATGTAAATCCTTGAATATTATAATTTATTTTAGTTATTATGAATGAATATTATTTGTAATTTTGAGCATTGTGGCTTGACAGCGTTCTACCGCTGACACTGCGGCATAGGCTGGCTTGGACATGCACTCGTATCCCAAAAAGCGGGTACAGGTCGTGGTAGGACTGGGAATAACCTAAGCCAGTATCAATTCGAACGATCTCACATTTATGTTTCCTATACTCAATAAAATTGAAAGTACAGAAAAAAATATAAAATGACTCGATCTGGATTCTAATAAGATTTGCTTCTCGATGACGATGCGATATACTATAGCAATAGGATATATGTCCTTCGTCTTTGATTTCTTTAACCTATAGCAGTTCGTATATTTTGCGTATCGACCAAAGTTGTCGTTGATTATTAAAGTCAGGTGTGACCATTAGCCAATGGGCAAATAGGCTATCAAAATCAGGTACAACCATAACCTATAGGCCAACACCAGGAAGATAGTCTTAGTAGTCCTTCTACCCAGCTTTTGAATCTTCAAGACTGGAAGCTTCACATACGCCAGCACCTCCATACTTGAATGAAATTGAAGTTGGGTCAGACGTTGAACCAGCGTTCATGAGGAGTGACATTGAAAGTTGCATGCGACACTCTGTTCAGAATGAAAGTAGCCATATGCGCAGCTTCTTCCTAGGAGCAATTTATAAGACCCGTAGTCAAAACTGAGTTCATTACCTATGTCAAATTTTTGTTCTTCTTTTCTGCAACATCATTAATTGAGAGAATACGGAATAGTTATCTCGTTGACAATTCCATATTCCTTGCAGAATGATGCGAATTCATAAAACCTAAATTATTCGCCTCGATCACTTTTGAGTCTCTTGAGTTGTTGTCCGGTTTGACGCTCTTCTTTGCTTTGAAGTCCTTAAACTTCTCGAACGCTTCATCCTTAGTCATGAGCAGATAGACAAATGTGTACTTCGAGAAATCGTCGATGAACGTAATTAAGTAATTCATCCCAGCCTTTGCGGAGAACTGTTTGAAGTTATAGATATCCGAGTGCATCAACTCCAGAAGATATGTGCCTTGGTTTATCTGTTTGAATGACTTTCTTGTGACTTTATCTGCGCACAAACTTCACACTTCTCCACCTCCTTATCTCCATACTGGAGATAAGCCCTAGACTAGACATCTTGTTTATTCTTTTACAATAAACATGTCATAGTCTATTATAGCACAACTCAAGATAATAATGAAAAGAAAAGACTGCATTAACAATCAGTCATGGACACAAGTTTTAGTTTGAACATCCCTTCGGTACAGAAAGCTTTTCTGAAATATGTTCATTTATAGGACATAACCATCTGACCAGTATTAATGTCTATCGTCAAGCCTATGCTGTAGAGCAGACTACCTGAGACCAGGTTCTTGGCTATCACTGGTACATGCTTTACATCATGAAGCGTCAGTGACTTTCCCGAAGGCAGATTTAGTACCACTGTCCCGATCCCAGGAACTTCAGCTTGTGCATTGTTCACCATCATAACCTTTTTAGAAGTAGGTTTGTATGTGGTGAACAACTCCCTATTTGAGCAAACATGGTAGGATGCCCCAGTATCTACCCACCAGTCGGTGTCGACACCAGTCGTGACAACCTGTGCAATCATGGCTACCAAGTTAGCCTTACTTTGCTCTTTCAATTTTGGCTTGGATCTGCTGTCCTTCTAGAAGTAATCCTTCTTGTCATAGTTGAAATAAGTCCCATCGTCCTCAGGGTTTGGCTTGAACAAAGCGACTTCACCTTTAGAGGGTTGAAGTCCTTCTTCTTGTAGTGAAAAGCCTTATGCTTTCCCTTGAAGTCTCCAGCTTACATCGACTTAGCTTTGGCCACCTATTTGGACAATGTGTCCATCTTGAGTTGACCCCTCAACTCGTCTTCAACATGTATCTACTGTAGGAGGCATTCAAGATTGGTGGCCCATTCGGTCTTAGTCAACTTGATTTTGATAGTTAACTAAACGATGTTTCGATATGTTGCAATATGATACAACTGATTCAACTGAAGACTCAACAATATTGTGACGATTGTTGATTATACTACATCTAAGTTGTATATCATCAATGTAATCTTTCATTTTATTTATGTCTAGGGCCTATGTACATCAAGTCGCATTGTCTTACTCAAAATCCACTCAAGAGCAATCTGAAACCTATCTACGTAAACCAGACCAAACCAAACCAAAATTAGCCCATCGACCATACCAAAATAACCCAACCGAACTCTAGCCAAACTCTGGCCGTACTTGTTTGATCCAATTTACAAATATGTCCAGTTGTGAAATCCCTGATTTTGTGGTTCCAACGGTCAGAAAAATTCAAATATTCTACCCGAACTTTGGCCGAACTCTATCCATAAAATACCTATAAATAGACATATATTTTTCCATTTATACTCACTCAACAATTTGTAATCTTTTTATCCATTAGTGAATAAATCCTTAGAGCCTAAACTTTTCCATCTCCAAGTTCAACTCCCAGCCTTCTAGTGCCCAGTGCGATCCGGATTTAGAAGTCAGTCTGAGTTGTAAGAGCTTGGATCAACAAGTTTTTCTCTAATTATGAAGTTACGAGTCCTTCGTATCAAAGCTCGTGGTTGAAGTCGACGTGTCCTTCAGATCAAAGCACAAGGTGTAAGAAAGTCGATGTATCCTTCGGATCAAAGCACGTGGTGTAAACTGTTATTGAATAGTGGATTGACTCCGAGCAAGAGTTCTCGGGCCATGACTATCCTCTCAGAGGGAAACCCAAACAAAATTACTGTGATTGCATTTGCTCTCTCTTACTTTTATTATTCACATATTTGTCTTGCTTATACACAATAGTTGTTTACTACCTTCACATTGCTTACAATTTTTAATTAGATAGATTATTCTGCTGTACTATATTCACCCCCTATAGAGTTGTCTAACGGTCCTACAATTGGTATCAGAGAAGGTTCTCTTTATATAGGTATTACTAATCATACCAATTGTTTCTAAAATTGTTATTAGAGCAAGGTTCTCTCAATAGCGGACTAACATCCTAAGAGATATATGGCAACTATCAACTCTATTCATACCAATAATGGTGAAGGCTAGTCAACAAACATGCAACCTTATTTGATGGCACCAACTACACGTACGGGAAGACACGTATGAGTTTTTACTTAAAGTCTTGATTTTAATTTATAGGCTGTTGTGATAGATGGATATAAGAAGCCAGCTAGAATAGTCATAGATGGAAACCTTATAGAAAAGCCCTATGACAAGTACACATACACAAAAAAGACACAGGCCAGTCTTGATGCCAAAGCTATTAATGCTTTATTTTATGTTGTAGACATAGCTGAATTCAACAAGGTCTCCATTTGTGGTACTTCACATGAAGTATGGAAACTACTTGAGGTCACTCATGAAGGCACCTCACAAGTGAAAGAATCAAAGATAAGTCGACTGACACAAGAATACAAAGTATTCAAGATGAAACCAAATAAGACAATCACTCAGATGTTCACATGGTTCCTTGATATCGTCAACCCCCTATCCTATCTTGGCAAGGAGTACAACAGCCACGAGAAGATTTGGAAACAACTCAGAGGACTTACCAAGAATTGGAATCCAAAGGAAATTATTGAAGGGAATGATATCACCGCAATGACCTACGTGATGCTTATGGGCAAGCTAACCCATGAGCTAGATCTCAAGGAATTTGAAGATCCCACGCCAAAGGAAAAGACGATTGCATTGAAGGTACGTCACAATAGGTCTTCAACTATGACTCTGACGATGATGAATTTTAAGATGAAGAAATTACCCTGATCACTAGAAACTTCAAAAATTTTTGAAGTTTGAGAGATAAAAAAAGGAGTATAGTGACAGTAGTAATGAAGAACCAGTGTGCTACAACTGTAAGAAGACAGGTCATATAAAGATGGGCCGCCTAACAATAAAGAAAGAGAATCACCAGGATCGCTCATCCAGAAGTACATCATCAAAGAAGTATGAAAATACAAGCATATGGTGTGAATGCGATGCAAGCGATTCCTAAGAAGAAGAAATCCCTCATCAAACTACAAATCCATGCCTTATGGCAATAGACACAAATGAGGTACAATACAATCCTTTATTTGAAAAGAATGAATTTTCTTATGATAAATTATCTGATGCTTTCCAAGATTTATTTAATGAGTACAAGAAGCTTAGAAATAAGTATAAGCAAGTTAGAAAAGATATTCTATCTTATAAGCTTGAGAATGAAAAAGTTTACTTGCTTTTTGGATGATGCTAGAGACACTTCTACTTCTGATAATTCTACTGAGATTTCCACACTTAAGTTTAGATTGTATGAGGCACACGAATGCATTGAGAAAAGCACTCAAGAAAATGCTGAACTTAAGGAGGAACTAGAATCAGAAAAGAAGTACTCTATTACTTCATGTAGAATTGATGCGCTTGGCGCTAAATATGATAAGATCTATACTAACTCTAAAATGTTAGATATTAGACTAGAAAACCAGGTAATACAACTTATGACTAAGTGTAAAACAAAGCATGTGACATCACAAACCCACATCATGTTCATGTATTGCTGTATTGAGCACTAATATCCATACTATATGTCACTACTTTGGACAGAAAGGACACATTTTACATCAGTACAAAATTAGAAAGATGGTTGATATGAAAGTATATATTTGGGTTCCCAAAGCTAACCAATGTGGATCCAAGTATATTTGGATACCAAAGTCTTCCCCTAATATTGTAGGTGGAGCATCGTGCGCTGAGCCATAGAACCATGAAACATGTTGGTGACTGCAAAGCTACAAAGGTCTTTCAAGCAATTGCACCAACATATCTGTGGTAACTATAACCACTTTGGTAACATGCTAAACGATTCTTCTAAAATGATTTTGTAAAATCTAGTATGTTTTGATAAATGTTTTACTACTAGATCTCATTAGAAGTGTTTTTTTAATTATTGTGACACATGCTACTAGCAAGCTTACTTTATTGTTCTTAAAATACAATTGCATGTCCAGTTACTAATCTTAAATGTTATGCGACACTAAATAGCCTTTCATTCATTTTTCTATTAGTCTATTGGATCTTGTGTTTTTTTTTTAAATGTTTATCATTAGTGCATACATACATACATACATACACACACACACACACACACACACACACACACACACACACACACACACACACACACACACACACACACACTTATATATTATATATATATATATATATATATATATATTTTTTTTTTTTTTAAAAAAAAATATATATATATATATATATATATTAAAAATATATATATATATATATATATATATATATATAAATATATATTAAATATATATATATATAAAAATATATATATATATAACGTACTATGAAAGCTTTCTGAAGAATACTTTCTTGATTTTGATATTTGATATTCAGTGTCACCCAATGATCTTGTAGCACATATAGTAAAAATAGATTGAGATGTTTGTTTTTGAGATTTTTCATATCCAGAGAACATACCTATTTTTATTTTGTATAAATTCCTTTAAATCTAAAAGTTTCTTAAAGTAGAGATTATTTTGGGTAATAGTCCTTCTGTCAACCGAGCGTAAATAGCTCTAAGCAACACGGTACTTAAGCATATTCGGACAGCCGCTAGCTGTGATCCGGCCCCTACAGCTTACCCAAGATTGATCAACGCTTTATAAACTAAGGATTTGTCAAGGTCTATTTGCAACTTTTGTCTGATTGTGGAACTTTGAAATTTGGTTTCATGTTGATAGATATTATTTTATAATATTTTCACAAAAGGTAACATACGTTGATCTATCTTGTCTATTATGAGATACTATTGTATAGGTCAATTTATGTCATCTTTTGACTTATTTATACTTAATGGTGATAGAAGTGGTATCCCCAGGATCGCATATTGACCTATGAGAAATAACCATGGCCATGCAGCCGAGTCATCTTGTGCATGGTGATTTCTTATCCATGCGATACGATAAAACCATACGACAAGAGAATTTATCAAATATGCGGCATGACTGCAAAGTTAATCTACGCATGTATCAATGTGAGCCCTTCAACGGAGAAAATTCTAGGATGATGAATTGGTATGCACATAGATTGATTAAGCATGAACATGTTTAATCTTGTAATCTAACCGTTCAATGGCAGAAACTAGGGTTCATAAATTATACCTGAAGCGGTGAGGAGTTGATGATAGTTTCCAGCAATCCTGATCGATCATCAACCTCAAGATCTTCTACCATATTGCTTCCTCGAGTTGGACGTCGTATGGGCGACGGTCTCCTAAACTTTTCTTTTTCTTGGTTTTCCTACCTTTCTCTCCTTTCGTGATGAACGAATTAGAGAAATATGCTCTTTTTAAGATACGTGTGAGAGCCAAAGAATAGAGGGTATATATAGGCTATAGCAGGGATCGTGAGAAAAAAATTAGATTTATGTCACCAAACGGGTCTAGGTATCTCGTGTTTAGCCCAAACATACAATCCAAGCCTGTTAACAATATCTCGGTCCACTAAAAAGCTACTGTAAAACTACGTTCTTAATCTCAAATTATATTTATAGGCTCCTTCTTATTATATGCTTGCTTGTCTCCCCATGTTAAGATATCGAATGTCCATCAATCAAAATAAGTTACTGACAACTATATTGATCTGCATCTTTTATCCTTAAGTAGTACCACGTAATTTTATTTGTCATGTTGGATATAATCCACTTGCAGTATTTACATGACAATCCTGATGAGTTCCTTGTGGGGACATCATCAACTCGATACATCGGGACATGGATTCCTTTTATAATCAACAATCCATCATACACATAATGCAATTATCCAATCCATAGAGCTTATTGACTCATTATGAATCTCACTCTTTATGAATCAAAGTAATGCACACTACATATACATGTCTGTTATTATATTCAGATAAAAACCACAAGCATCTATAATAAGAGAGGTATTTATTTTCTTATGTAGTAACTATAAAGAAAACAATCTCAAGTGGTCGTGTTCAATACACACAAAGTGAACTAGTATAAACCTATAGTCATGATAGACTAATGCGAGATTACACTATAACCTTACCAATGGTTTGTCTAAATCCATCTAGGTTGTGAACCATTAATATATTCTACAAGGGACTGATAATATGTTCTTCTATGTGTCACCACACCCTATATTATCTATATTGTAGAATATCAGACACTTGCATTAACATATAATAAATATAGAATACCAACATTTGTCCATATAATTTTTATTCAAAAATAATAAAATATATATATACCTAATTTGGTACACTATAATATAATTGTAATCGTAATGTAATCAAATAAAAAAACAATTTGTTTCATTTGATTACATTGTGGTTACAATTATATTACAGTGAACCAAACGGGGTCATAGTTGTTTGCAAAAATAAAAGTTTTTCGAGAAAACTAAGTTACAACTTAGAAAGAGAGTACAAGAGTACAATTTTGATTCTGGGGAAGTACAACTGTAGGAATGATCAGAAGACGATCATTTTATCCCTTGGATGATGCGATGTCGAAGAAGAAAAGCACTTAAACGTGCTACAACAACT
This sequence comes from Iris pallida, assembly GCA_029216955.1. Classification (NCBI taxonomy): domain Eukaryota; kingdom Viridiplantae; phylum Streptophyta; class Magnoliopsida; order Asparagales; family Iridaceae; genus Iris; species Iris pallida. The sequence goes on along the minus strand of JANAVB010018200.1, from coordinate 7,606,220 downwards.
TGGTCAGGAGATTATGATCATTAGTGATCATGAAGGAATGATTATGAACTCTATTTAAAGAGTTTTGGGATAACCGTTAAGTAGTTATCCTGATTGGCGCATGATGTTGGTTAGCACACCATCACCCATATGCGCGAACGGTTGGCTTAACTGCATGTTATGCATGGCATTCTATTAGAGAGATGCTTGGTCGTAGGCAGTATCGTATACACGTTATTCAAGATTAGTGACATGCGCCCCATGTCATCTTTAACTGCTTATGGATGATAGTTGATCAATTTGGCGCATGCTGATAACTGGCGCAGTGCCATCCATGAAAAAGCGCTAAGTACTTCATAACTAGGACTATTTGATTGTTTTGTGCCAACTCTGTATGGCGCACAGTAAATGAGAAACCTCATAATGATGACTCTGACAATTCACCTCGAGCGCTTTGCGCTCAGGATTCAAAGAGATATTTCTCGACTGACGTGCTGTTAGTCATGATCACAGCCGTTTGGCTTCTCAAGGAAGATCGCCACGTGACAGCAAGTGCTATGTGAAGCTCGACGCCATCTGATGTGATGCGCCATCTGATCTCAAGCGACATTTATTATATATATTCTGGCGCTATCTGTAAATGGCGTATTGCAATATTTTGATATATTTTTAGCTTTTACAAGACCCCTTTCAAAGTTCTCAAATTTTAAATTTGAAATACTTTGAATAAGAAGCGTTCAGGCATGATTCGCACGCGTCAGGATCTCAACAGTTTTTACATTTTTAGCGGGATTCGCACGGCCGTTACGCACAAATTTAGGCTATAAATAGCCCTTTGAGAGGAGAAAGAGAGAGAGAGAATTTATCGAAATTTTCTTTCTGGAAATATCTATTTTCTTTTTTGTCCCAATTTTCAAAGCTTTCATCCAATCGAATGGTGCCCAAGAGATCCGCGATAGAGGAGGGCAAAAAGGTGGCCGGAGCCATGTCGCGCGTGCCGTCGTTGAAGGTGTCGCAACATGTGTCACCTGTCGGCGAGAGGCGAAGAAGCCAACCCCGCTCTCTAAGGTGAAAAACTAGTCGAGGAAGACGAGCAGTGCAACTGGCTTGATTCGAGTCGGCGCCATGCAATGGTGGGCACGAACTAAGCCGGCGTCAATCGCCTCTTTTAGAGTGTTGATTGTTGCCGCGCTATTTCTAACATAAACCACCTCTTTCAAAGTGTTGGTATTTAAACAAAATGTGTGCTATTCATTCAAAGTGCGCGTCGCACTATGTGCAAAAATAGCATATTGTCTTGCGCAAAATAAGAACTATCATTATACATGCACAAATTAAGAACTGCCATACTGTGTGCCCTATTTAGAGATTAGCACTTTGTTATTATGAGATTTGTGTAGAGTTAAAAACACTTGATTCTTTGTAAGAATAATCTTTCATGATTCTAACTTTTGTTTCCTTTTGACTTTCCGTAGCGTCTATGGTGATGCCAAAAGCTGAGGTCGCCGTCAAGGAGGAAGTGCTATCTCCTTTCATCAAAGAGGAACCGATGACTATTAAGGAAACAATAATTCCTAAAGTCGGAGTTCACGTAATGGAAGAGCCGGCTTCAGAAGACAGTGGCACCGGGAGCTCTAATCACCCAGCTGCTATGGATGACCTTAATCAGTTGGGGCATTCCCACTTTGGCTCGAACTTGCCCTTGATCATGTGTGTCATAGTCATAGGACGTATGACAGTAAGGACCAGCTCGCCTTTTTGGAATGTTCGTACTTTGGCTTTACGGTTGAAGGCTTTCGAGATACGGACTTGATATAGCTTAATGTGCTGTTGAGCTAGTAGCCGCTTCTCATCAAGTGCTTTAAGCTCCTGACGTCAAAGACGGTCATCGTTATCTAATGTAAGTTCGTTGGTGATAGCTATCCTCAAGGATGGAATTTGAATTTCTAATAGTAAGACAGCTTCGCATTCGTACACCAAAGCGACGGGTGTATAGCCAGTCAGGGTACGTACGGGGGTACAGTGTGCCCATAGACATTCTTAAAGCTTTTCGCTCCAGTTTTATATATTGGCAGAAACGAACTTCTTGAGAAGCTTGATGATTGTTTTGTTAAAAGCTTCTGCTAAACCATTAGTTGCGGGATTATAAGCCGTGGAAGCGACATTGTTGATCCGATTGTCATCACAGAATCAAGTAAATATTTGACTAACGAACTGAGGTCCGTTGTCATGGATGATCCGTCGAGGAACACCAAATCGATAGATCACATGATGCTTGATAAAGCTGATGACACTGCTTGCCTTGACTTCTGCTAAGGGAATAGCGTCTGCCTATTTTGAGAAGAATCGATTATAGCTAAGATAAACCGATGTCCTCGAGATGACGACGGATTGATAGGACCAATAAAATCCATACCCCAGGCTTCAAAGGGCCAAGGTGCTGCAGTGGGATGTAAGAATTCGGACGGTTGGTGGATGAAAGCGGTATGGATTTAACACGCTCGGTATTTCTTTGCATATTTGATTACGTCTGTTACCATGGTGGGCCAATAATATCCCATATGTCGGATCTAATCATGTAGCTTAGGACCAGGCTGATATACATTGTAGACACTGTCATGAGCTTCTTGTAGTATTTGTTTGGCTTCATCTCCTGCAAGACAGCGTAGGAGCACACAGTCAAAAGATTGCCAGTACAGTATTTTGGAGGAGTGATTGTAGTAGTGACCGACGATGGATTTTCGTTGCTTCTTTAAGGTCTTCGGGTAAAATGTCATGTACCGCAAAATCAATGAAAGGAGCCCTTCAGTCTTCGCTAGTAGTACAAATTTCAACTGAATTGCTGAATTCAATATTTAAATTATTCTCGATGCAGAATAATTCTCGATTAGCGATGACGATTAACTGTTATCATTTCACAGGAATAGCTAATACTGCTGCTAGATTAGCAAGTGCGTCGGCCTCTGTATTGTATGCTCGGCGTATATGTTCAACAAAGAAACCTTTAAATGATGCATCCAGTTTGACTGCTGCTGCTTGGTATGGGATGAGATCTTGATGTCGGACTTCATACGTATCTCTAACCTGGTTGACAATCAGCTTAGAGTCTCTTATACTTCATGTAACACCCAGTTTTCCAAATGAGGGTAATTTTGAACTTTTATAATTTTGATTAATCGATAATAAGATTTAACTCATGTTGTAATTTTTGGTAATTTTTTTAATCAATTTAAAACTATTTAAAATGTTGAATTATGATTTTGATGGTTAACTAGTTAATCTCTAGTTTTGCTAAGCTTAGAGACTAACCATGGGGACCTAACCATGTGATTAGAATGACTATTTATAACTTTTTAGGCTAAGGGTATTTTGGTCATTTTGTGACTTTTGAATTATTTAGGATTTTGATTAATTGGTGAATTTTAGATTATTTTTAATAATAATTAAATTGATGTATTATAATTTTGGTCATTTTTCATATTTTTTATATTTTGGGAAAATTTTATATTTTTAATATTGTTTTTATTGGATTTGTTTAGTCGGGTTTGAGTTTCGTCTCGTTTCGACTTGTATTGTGACCCGGGTAGCTTGAAATCTAGATGGGACCCAATATTAAGTTAAGCATGGCTCACAAGACCCAACATTAAGTTAGTTAATTAAACTAATTTTTATCATGTTAGAATGGTTAAGTTAGAGACTCAAAACTAGATCATTTTGACCCCAAACTTGAACCTAGTCTAGACTTAACCATATGAGACTAGAGAGGGACAATTAGGACATTTTCCATTAGCCCTAATGGACTCTTTATGGCAGCCACCTTTAGGAGAGAATGATTCATTTCATTCATTACAGTCTTGCCTCTTTTATTTTCCTTTTGTTCTTCCCCAATTTTAGAGAGCCTTCCCATTGATTTGATCTCCAAATCAAATCATTCCTTCACCAAACCTTCCCTCAATCATTCCCATTCTCCGAGGGAAGGGTGCTACTAAGGATTGGAAGAGGAGTGCAAGGAGGAGTGTCCACTTTGAGGGATCTTCGTATCGGAGCCGTGTCCTAAAGGATTTTATTGGGATTCCACTCCCAATAGGTAAAACCCATCCTCTAAATCGTTTCCTTTGCATATAAATTAGTTTTGAATCTGTAGGATCCATCCTCATGCATGTGTCCCATTTAGATTCAAATTTGAGGCCATTTGGAGCTCTCTTGAGGATTTTAGATATGTGTCTTGTGTCCTACTTGATAGATCCCAAATTAGGACACCCCATGTGTATATATGTATGATAATAGTTTAAATAGATATTTAAATTCAGTTTTATAATGGTTAGAGAGTGGATTGATCTTAGTTAGGATGGTTAGAATGAGTTTTATTTTGATACCTATGTTTGTATCCAAGTATCTTGACCTATATGTGTTCTTTTGTCAAATCCGTCATAATTTTTATCCACGTTTTTATTAACCAAAGCAACTTAGAAATGTCATAACTTTTAGCTTAGAAATCCGATTTATCTTCCGCTTTTTTTAAAAGAACCTTATCGAAGTTAGATTTCCAAATATATATTTTAATAAGCCAAATTCTTTCTGTAACTTTCTGTAGAATTATTTGAGTGTCAGCTGTACGAAAGACGAACGTGTTTCGGTATTTTCGCGATTTCGGGAGCTTTCCGGACACGAAAATGCGATCCGTTTGAAGTTTCGGAAAGCTAACACGAAGGGCTACAACATATTTTAAATTAGAGTTTAGTAGAGGCCTAATTGGTACAGTATTGGTTTTAAGTAGAAGAGTGACTATACGATATATACATTTTGTGTAACCTATGAGCCTATGTAGTATGGGTATTAAATGAATATAGAGTATGTAATGCATGATATGTTAGATGAATAAAATGATATATATATATGATATATATTCTCTTTACATTAATGTATATATATGATTGAATGCAAGCATGTAGGAATGCAATTAATATAATGTATGTAAGCAATGCATAAATGTATGAATGAAAGAATGATATACAATGTATGCATGAAAGTATATAATGAATGCTAGATATGAATGCAAGGTATATATGTAATGATAGATATGAATGCATAATGTATAAATATTGTAATACAATATATAAAGATAGCATGTATGGTAATGTAGAATATATGATGCAAGCATGTATATGTCCACTGTTTTTCCCTTTTCCTTACATTTTTCTTCTCTTCCCTTTCCATTTCAGTTTTTCTCCCTTTTTTTCCTCTTCTATTTTTACATGTTATATACAATGTATATAATGTATATATGCATGTAAGTATGTAATGTGCATGAATGAATGCAAGTATGCATATATGATACGTATGTAGGCATGTATGCAATGTATGTATGTATACATGATATATATGTATGCATGTATGCAATATAAGCATGTATGAATGTATACATGTATGTTGTGTATCCATGTATGTATGTGTGGATACATGAATCAAATATGTATATAGTGATAACATGAATAAATGAATGTATAAATGCATGAATGAATGTCATATATGAATGAATGAATGAATCAAAGGTATAAGTAAAATATAATACATTGTAATGAATGTTAACATATATAATGTATAAAAGTATGTACGTAAATGTGCATGAATGTATATATCTATGTGACTATGTAAATATGCATGATGTAACATATGCCTATATATATAAATATGTATGTAATGTGGATATGCATATATGTATGAAGGTATATATTTATACATAGTATCTATTTTATATTATGCATTGTTGTGGTTCGCATTGCGTTGTGATTGTGTGAGTGCTAGCCTAGGCTTGGTTAGGCCTAGTGAGACTTGTTAGACTTGTTTGGGCTAGGACTTGACCTAGTTGACCTACTTTGACTAGTATAGTTGATTAGAGTTGACCAAGGGTTGATTTTAGCCTAGATTGACCAAAACATCATGTAGAATGCATTATAGCAGTCTATTTTACTATTTTAGACATGTAGTGACTTGTACTGTTCTATAGGAGCCAGACACCACTCCTCGGACAGTATATTCTCTTCAGATATTCAGGATACCAGGCGAGTACATTCTCTGATCATTTTATATCCTGTATTAGGAGTATTTTCCTGCTTTAGATTACTTTACATGATGTTGATACGTTAGAAACATGGATTAGTACTATATGGGTCTTGTTGTGCGATGTTATCCCCTTAGCGGATACATCGGGTATTCGTGTTCGTGTACTTTATCGTGAACATTGTGTACTCCTTGTATTTGTGACATTCGTGTACGAAACGTGTGAAATCGTGTATAATCATGTATTCACATGACCTTCGTGTACAATAACATAACTTAACTAGATCCTTGTGTATTGATTGGGGCGGGGGAGTAGAAGTGGTTATGTATTCAATCCAGTAGATTACTCGTGTACAACCTCTGTAGATTACTCGTGTACAACATCGTGCCGTCTACATAACCATCTTGTGCTCTGAATCACTTGCACTGTTAGTTCTCTATATACTGTAGCTATTTATTTACAGTCTCTCTCTTTTTATCATGTTATTCCTTCAGTATCTTGTATCTTACTCTCTAGCATGATTATATATCCTGACCTGCTATGATTTGTTGAGATGTACTGTGCTCGCTCCTGTCCTGACTGGACCTGTTGATAAATTTTACAGATAGCCTGGAGGTTACCTGCTAGCCTAGAGGAGACACAGTAGAGGTTGTATAGATAGCTAGGGTTTGCTTATAGCTTATTTTCAGTTGTCTTGAGTTGTATTTATTTTATGGATTACTGTATTTGAGCTTTGAGATGTATTTCTGGGTTGGTGTATCTTAGACACTTAGACTTCTATCTGCTGTATCTCTTTTGGATTTCATGTTTTATCTATCTTCCATTATGCTCTACCTTAGATGTGATTAAGTTTACATTCTACTATATTACCCACATTCGGGGAGTATAAACTACTTAGCCTTATACTGTTAGATGCATGAGACCTAGGACAGCGTTCTACCGTCGACTACTGCGGCGTAGGCTGGACGTACCCACGTCTCGTGCCCTTACTCTAGGGTGCTGGTCGTGACACTTCAAGATAATCAATATCCAGCTGTTTATCTAACTGGAGACCGATAAGTAAAGCTTTGTACTCAGAAACATTATTAGAACATGGCTTATCCAGTGAATAGGCTCTTTGAATAGCTAGTCCTTCTAGGGATACAAGGACAATTCCTACTCTTGTAATGATGATACCTGTTGGGTCCAATTCTGGATGTACCATCAAAGAATAAATGCAAAGCGAGTATTTCTTCTGAAAAAATATTGGTCTCTAGAGTTTCATCAGGAATTTCGTCGTCGAGTTTTAAAGTTTCAGGAATTAGATGTGCGGCCAAGAAGTCAGCTAGGGCTTGACCCTTAAGACACTTTTGCGGGACATAGACCATATCATATTATGCTAGTAGTATCACCTATGTAGCGAGTCTGGAGTTGAGAGTACTAGGCTTTTTCATCAAAACTCGTAGAGGATTGCCTCTGGAGATAACATCAATGGTCTGGCCCGTGATATAATGGCATTTTTTTTGTACAACGAATATTAAGGCTAAGCATTCTTTTTTCATCTGGCTGTATCGATGTCCACCACCATTTATTCTGTAACTGAGATAGTAAATCACTTGCTTATGGCCTTCATTGTTCTTCTGGGCTAGGAGGGCACCCAGAGAGTGATATATTGCTCGAACATACATCAGGAAGGGTATTTCTGTGATTGGAGGAACTAGGACTGGAGGGTTCATCAAGTACCGCTTTATGTCTTCAAATTCTTGTTGTTGTTCATTAATCCAAATGAAAGACATATTTTTTCATCAATTAAGTGAACGGTCTACATCTTCCAGAGAGATTTGAGATAAATCTTCTGATGTACGCAAGTTGTCCCTAGAATCCTCGTAGCTCTTTTAAGTTGCGTGGACGACGCATCTCTTGAATGGCTTTCATTTTCTCGGGGTCAACATGTATACCCTTAGAGGTAATAACGAATCAGAGAAATTGGCTACTAGAGACTCCCGGAAATGACTTGGTGGGATTCATTTTGAGTTGTTATTGACGCATTAGATTGAAGATTGTTCTTAAATCTTAAATATGATCTTCCTTTAGACAAATTTTGATAGCAATATCGTCGATATAGCACTCGACTATTTTTCGTAAGTGTTCACGGAAGATGGTACTCATGGCCTGCTGATAGGTGGCACCAGCGTTCTTGAGACCGAATGGCATGACTGTATAGCAGTAAACTCCTAGAGGAGTGCGGAAGGACGTATGCTTTTCATCTTTGGGGTTCATCCTAATTTGATTATAACTGGAGAATCCGTCCATGAAAGATACTCGTTCGAACCCGTAGGTATTATCGATCATGACATCAATGATTGGAAGAGGAAACTCATCCTTGGGACAAGCTGCATTGAGGTCTCTAAAGTCGATACAGACTGGACTTTTTCTGTCTTCTTCATAACTGGGACAACATTGGCCACCCAGTCGTGATGTTGTTCCTCCCTTTCAAAACTACAGGGGATGAGTTTCTTGACTTCAGCTTCTATGGCATCTATCATATCAGATCAGAATTATCGTTATTATTGTTTGATCTGTCTAGCATTTGGCAGTATGTTGAGCTTGTGAGTAGCAATATGAGGATCTAGCCCTGGCATATCTTCATAGCTCCGAACAAATATGTTAATGTATTCTCTAATGAGCTGAATCAGCTCTTGTTTATCTGCTTCCGGAAGACTTTTGCAAATAAAGATTGGCTTTGGAGAAGCTTCGTCTCTGACGTCGATTTGGATTAGCTCATCTTCAGTGGGTGGTTTACGCTGTTCTAAGCGAAGCTCCCATTGAGTATCCATCCATTGAACCCAAGGCTCTTCCTTATAAGGCTCGGTAGAGTCGTTATCATCCTTTAAGAATTTAGTTGTCACCATATTTGAAGATAGAGTCACTCGATGGATGTGCCCTTTGCTGGTGTCTGAATCCCATGAGGAAGAGTTAGAAGAATTAGACCATTCTTCTTTATCATACTCAAAAATATTCGGGATTGTGATTAGCGTAGTATAGCCTAACCCGTGTTTTGTCTTGTTATAATATTGTGAAGACTTTCCTTTTGGGGCGGGTATATGGATAGTAGTTCGTCTACCTTTACCACCATTGAGTCCAGAATTGAAATTATAACCCATCTTTCGAATGTTATTTTTGGATTGTTGACTGTAACAATGTAGTTGAATTCGCCCACTATCATCATTTTCATAGTCGCTACCAAACATAGTCATTTGATTCAATCCTTTACTAAAGAGGATATGATGCTCATCTTTCTTCCGAAAAGGAATTAGAAAGAACGAGTTTTGTACTGGTTCAAGTGATACCTCATCTTGGAAAGGTTGAACTGCCCCCAAGGTAAGAGGATCAAAATTGTCTAGAATTTTTAAATAATATTGTGTGTAATAATTGACATCAATATAATACAAAGGAGATGCTGCTTTATTGATATTTGCATTAATATTTACAATAGTGTTTTTAACCTTGACTGATGACTTAGCGAGGTTAATAACAAAAGGAGGAGAAGTAAGAGGCTTGGTATGATGAAGGTCGATAACAAGAGGCTCAGAAGAGGTAAGATCCTTTTGTTCCATTTATTCAGTAGGGGGAAGGCTTAGTAGAGTGAGATAGATTAATGGTCAGCATCTGGGAGGATGAGGGACGAGAAGAGTGTGTCCCTTAACTGGAATTACCAGTATCTCGTCTATATTATCTTTTCAGTATTCTTCGGTATCCATAGCCAATATAACCCTCATGTACTCTTCTTCGTACATCTTGGAGTCTGTATAATAGGCCTCGATAGCTCGGAAGGGATTTATATCAGCAACTTCTTTCTTGACTTCTCCGTTGTCATCAACGTATTTAAAACATTGATGGAGAGTGGATCGCACAATGTTATGTTCATGCAATCATGGTCTTCCTAACAAAATATTATAGGAGATGTGATTATCAATCACATAGAAGGTAACTTTTGTACGGAGATTGCCAATTTGGACTTTTTGGTGGATCTTTCCTAACGATTCATTTCTTCTAGAATTGAATCCAAGGATAGACGTGATCGTCGTGGAAAGACTATGGACCGGGATCTTCGTTGCATCCAATAGAGTCTTCTGCATAATGTTGAGTGCAGATCCAGGGTCGACCAAAATATGATCGACCTTCATTGCAACATACCCTGTAAAGTAGAGAGGTCGGTCATGTCGATTGTCCTCCAATAACATGTCACCTTGAGTGAAGGTGATATTAGGAATCTGTTCCATCACGATATGTCAATGAAAGCATGCCACAGGTTCTTCGTCTGGTTTCTTGAGATGTGCCAGACAAGCGTCAGCTTGTATCAGAGCTTCATTTAGTGTTTTTTGAGTTTCCTTCGAGAGACGAAGGAGCTCAAAGATTGATAATCTTGCTGGAGTATTAGCTAGTTGAGCCAATATATCAAAATTGTATGGTTTCTGAAGACCTTGCAGTGGAGTTGTCTTCTTCAGGTTCTTATCAAAGGGAACCTGTCGCTTGCCTTTATCATCTATTATCGGTTTAGAAGGACCCGAGTCAGCTGGTGGAGCTGATGTTATAGGGGCATCAGGAGCAGGAGGAGATGATGCTGGAGGAATATTATATGCAGGAGGAGGAGTGACTACATTCTCCTGCCCTTCTAGGTATTCTCTAAGGTAGAGCCTTCCAGACCTTGTACCAGTCATAGATTTTTTATCCGAAACAGGTGAGAAAGAAACCGTATTTCAGTCTTTCACTCGTGTCTTGCTTCTGAAAGATTTCTTCTTTTGGGGAGATGAATGATCTGTCCAAAATCCCAGGCTGACACGGGACTGGTTGTCTTGAAGACGTAGAGAAAGAGGTATCGGAGATCCTTTTATGCCATTTAAGCCAGGAGCTTTCTTAGATCGTATCCCATCTTCATCATCAGTTTACGAGACTGCTGAGTATATCGACGAAACTCTGGTTGGTACTTGATCTCTGGCTTCCGTGATACAGTCGTCGAAGAAGTAGATGTCTTTGGTTGAAAGTCGGCTATAAAATCTGGATGAATCTATATGATTTCACCTTTGTCAGTTGATAAAGGTACCAAACCGTCACTTCTTGCTGGCGGAAGGTTGACGATCTCCAAGGTAGCCTTTGGGATTGGAATAACACCATCTTATAACAGCTGAGCGAGGAAGTCACCGGACTATAGAGAGACGACATTGGCACTCACTGTCTTCTCGTCTTGCTGTAGAGTGATTGCCTTGGCATTGATCAACTCTTGAATCTTTCCTTTGAGTACGTAGCACACCCTGGTTGGATGCCCCAGGAACCTGTGATACATACAATACTTAGGATTATCAGTTTTACCTACTTCATCCGGCCGTTTAGCTTCTAGAAGTTGAAGTTTGTTGCTTTTGATCAGACAATCGAATATGCCTAAGATGTCAACTTCATCAAAGGAATACTCCTCTTTGGGATGTGGTGCTCTCTGTAGAGGTGCTGATTGTCTCACGTTGATGGCCAATGCTTCTTTACCTTTACGGTTGTTCTGATGACCACTGTTGGTAGCAAGATGTTCATCTTTGTCGAGATTAGCCATCGAGATGCCTAGCTGCTTGAACTTATCAGCACTGTCTTCGGCTGCCCTTGTACTTACTATAAAGGAACCACAATCTTAGAATTGTTTGGCTCCTCCTTCCGCTCCTCCTTCCAGTCTCTTAAAATCGGTGGCTCCTCCTTCCGTCGTTGCTGGCGGCGCAGTTGGCCTAGCGGACTCGCCGATTCCCACCTCAAGATTTGTGCTGCCCATCCGACCCCCCTCCTCGGGTGTTGCGTCGGGGCATGTGGTGAGCGCTGGATTTGAGGACCAGCTACCCTCTGCGCTGACCTGTTCCCTAGGTGCCTCGGGACCCGTACGAAAGGCTGGCACAGCTGGCCAGCTGCCCGGGCGCGGTCAACTCGAGTCGGTCTCCTCTGACCTCTCTTGTCTGGACATGGCCCACGTGGGCATGTCCTTTCCTGTGCGCCCCTTGGCATTGGCAGCAGATTGCGCACATCTTCCTATGTGCACTCTGGCGCCTGGGCCGAGCTGCGTTCTATTTAGCAATCTGGGAGCTCCGGCAGGCCAATCCTCTGCTTCGGCGGCAGGCACCCCCCCTTGGACTATGCAGCGCATCCCTCGAGGATGGGAGGGTCCTATCCTCTATGCCCCTTCGCTCTAGCAGCGAGTTGTGCGATACTTCCTATGCGCTCCTTGACGACTGGGACGATTCGCGCATCCTCTAGCGCCCGGGTAGCTCCGGACGGCCTACCCTCTGTATCGGTTGCAGGCATCCCCCCGTCAGGCTGTGCGGCACAATCTTTGAGGATCACCTGCTCCGGCAAGTCCGCCCCCCTCGGGGGCTAGCCGCCCATTCCGGCGCCTCTCATGCCCGACCCTATCTGGCGCCTTCCCTGTCCGGCGTAGTAGTCCAACCCCCTTTCACACTCCTAGCACCACCGGCACTTAACTCCGGTCCTCTCCTCACCTCAGTTTCCTCCGGTGACAGCTTCCCTAACTTAACTGGCGTAACTACCCCAATTGCACGCGGTTCTTATTGGATCCCGTCCCGCAACTCCCTGGTGCAACCTACGGGTTGCGCCCTAAGCCCCTCTTTTGGTGTGACAGGGGCCCACATTGTGGGCCACTCCCCTTTCACCCTTGGGCTCTTCTGTACCCCGTCACCCTCGTCCCCTCCCCCCTGCCATCTCCACTCTTCGGTGCAAACTTCTGTCGGAGTTGCCCTTGTGGGCCTGACACGCCCACTTGCCTCTTTGGAGGCGTCCTCATCCACCGCTGCTACTCCCCCGGGTGGTCCTACGCCCCCCGCTGGCCACACCTCTTCCTCCGTTCCCATGCCCTCCTCCTCTTCGATCTATTACTGTACAGTGGCCCCACCCGGCACTGTCTCAATCTCGGGCGTCCCGAGCGCTGTAGTCCTCCTTGTGCTCCCTCTTACGCCGAGGCCCTCCGGCCAGATCGTGGGAGTTAATTACCCCCTCTGGCGGTTGAGATTCAGCTCTCGGACGTCGAATTTTTGCTACATCTTGCCGGCTGCCCCATCCATGTCCCCTTCGCCGTGCGAGAAATCTCCTTCCTATCATCTTCCTTCACTAAGACATTTATCCTTAAATTTGGATCCGGATGCCCGAAAATCACCGCTTTTACGGAAGCCGTCGCAAGGTGGGGCCTCTCCGCAGCATACCAGGTCGCTCCATTTGACCCCAAGCACATGTTCCTCCATCTTTCATCGGAACTGGTCTACTCCTTAGTCCGGGCCAAGGGCACATCCAGAATCGGAACACAGGCTGTTAACATTGTCAAATGGTCTCTTAATCTCAACCCCAAAGATGATTCGACAACCATATCCACATAGATCACCCTTTCCAACCTTCCCCTGGTTTGCTTTCCCGCAGCTGCCCTAAAATAGATAGCCAGCTCCTTTAGGTCCCTGGTAGCTATCGCTAATGAAACTCACAACCTCTCCAAATGCAACTACGCGAAGATATGCGTGGAGTTCGACCTCGCGAATGAACCTCCCAAACTCATAGAGATCAATCTCGGAGATCAGACACACAGCCAATCGCTTGTTTATGATAACAATATCATCTTTTGCAAATACTGCCAGAAGAGTGGTCACTCCATACAACACTGCTTTCGTGCCAACCCCGACCTAAAGAAGCATAACAGTCGCCACCCGCGCGCTCTGGCTGCCCACCAAAACCCGGACAATGTTAATCAGTCTTCGTACCCCAATCTTTTCCTTCTGATTGACGACCCAACACCACTGCCCTGCCCCCGTCCGACATTCATGCCTAGTTTTACGATCGTCCCATTCAATCCCCCCGCTATTTCTCTCAACAATTCCTTTGAACTTCTCTCACGCATCCCCCCTGGCAGGGTTGCCGACAACAGCGAGCCCTCTTCGTCTACCCCCGACGGAGACATCCAGCCTGATTCCCTCAGTCCAGCCACTCTGCCGAGCGACATAACCCTCCCCACTCATATCAGCCAGGCATCGTCATCTCTCGCAACGAGCAACCCCCATATCATCCCATATCTTATCAAAATTTTTTATCTCCCCCTTCTGAGGACTCGCACTCTCCACCTCGTTCCACCTGCCCCCCTCATCGGCCTGGAGAAGTTCAGACGGAGTGCCGGCCGGCTGAACCTCGGCTTCTCGGGACCCAACAAACTTGTCTCACATCCGAAATGAATATCCCCTCGTTTGTTGATGGGCCCCCTAGGCACCCTCCACCTCACATAGCAGACGCCCAACCCAGTTTCAACCTCTCTTTAACAGGCAGGTTCTGGCAAGCTAAGGAAACCGGTTTTCGGGGCCGCGGCAATCCCTTATGCATCCTAGCAGAAAACGATAATGACTATAATACATCCTTAACAGATGACAATGGAAGCAAGGATCCCAGCTGGAATAGCTCCAAACTCAACGGGGCTACCAACACACCCACCAAAAAAACCACCTCCAAAAAGAACAAAAACAAACATAAGCAGCAGACGGCGATGACTACAAGGTCCTCCTTGAAGCTTAATCACCCCCACTACCCATCAAATGCTTAACATCATCTCTTGGAACGTGAGAGGGCTTGGTAATAAACCGATGTTGAACAAAATGCTCAGCCTCAAAAAAACTAATCGTATAGACATCCTAATCATTATTGAACCTAAAATCCCTCAAAGAAAAATCAAAGCCACTCAACTCAAGCTCGAATTCTCCCGTGCCATCATAGGATGTAATGACATCTGGATTTTCTTCGGACAATATTTCAAATTTGGCACCATAAAAGATTCACCTCAAGCTCTTTCTTGTTGGGTCGAACATCCGGCCCTCAAGTCTCGCTCCATCCTTTCCGTCGTCCATGGAAGCTGTGATTCCCACGAGCATAGATTACTTTGGCAAGACCTGTTGGAAACTATCATACCCTAACAGGGTCTCCCATGGCACTGCATCAGAGATTTCAACACGGTATCCAGCAGTGAGGAAAAATCCGGTGGTCGCACGCCCCCTAGACTGCGATGGACGATTTCAACAACTTCATCTTCTACGGTAACTTAAAATCCATTCCCTTCCACGGCAGTGCCTTCACCTGGTACAACTTGCAGGAGGGCCATCGGCGCCAGTACTCTCGCTTGGATCGGGCGATGGTCAACGAATGTTGGTCATACATGGGCCTGATTACTAACCTCAATCATCTGAACTCCACTGTGTCGGACAACTCCTTTTTCCTTACCATGATCAGCAACAACCAAACCAGCACTAAAAAAGCCTTTCACTTCCTCGACTTCTAGCGGCATCATCCCCAATTCCAGAACGTCGTAGCCTCCGCTTGGAACTCAGTTTTGGAACTTGACCCTCTGATACGAATACCGGCTAAAATGAAAACCACTCGTAAGGCATTATCGTCTTGGAGCAAAATAGCTTTTGGTGACATTTCCAGGCTATTAAAGTGTCGGAGGACGATGTCACTCGTGCTGAGATCTCGTTCTCCGTCGACAGATCTTCGGTTGCCCGTGCCTCACTCAACCTGGCCCGAGCTATTATGAAATCCATGCTTAAGGTGGAAACTGATTTCTGGAGGCAAAAAGCTAGATTGACTTGGGACATCGAAGGTGACCGGAATACCGATTTCTTTCATGCTTGTGTCAAAGGCCACAGAAACCAACTGAAACTCCACCGGATAACCGACGACAACGGTGCCATAGTGGATGACCAGGACGACATTTAGGATGCGGTGGAGAACTTCTACTCAAAACTTTTCACTAAAGAGCATGTCGTTAAAGACGTCACACTTCTGTCCGAAATCTCATCCATTATCAGCGACAGTGAGAATGAAACCCTGTTGGTTCCTCCTTCGGAGGAGAAGGTTGAGGCTGCTGTATGGTCCATAAAAGAACACAGCGCCCCAGGACCTGATGGATTCAATGGTATCTTCTTCAGAGCTTGTTGGCACATATTAAAATCTGACTTATTGGAGGCCACTATTGCCTTTTTCTAAGGGGCAAGATATCCCAATTCCATTTTTTACGCCAACATCATCCTTATCCCCAAGAAGGACAACTCAAAAACCTTCAAAGACTTCCGTCCTATCAGCTTATGCACCTTCACCAACAAGATCATATCAAAGATCTTTGCCAATCGAATGTCCAATCTCCTTCCCAAGATCATCTCCGAAGAGCAAAGCGAGTTTGTTCAAGGCCGTAACATCACTGACAATATTCTTCTAGCTCAAGAGATGATCACATATATGAAGTTCCGATCTAGAGGGAGGAACATTGCCATCAAACTAGACATGGATAAGGCATACGACTGCCTGGACTGACAATTCATGATCTAGGTCCTCAGGGCTTTCGGCTTTTTCGAATCTTGGATTGACATCATTTTCAGATCTATCAATAATACATGGTTTTCCATCGTCATCAATGGCCAGGCTGCGGGCTTCTTCCGATCTACTTGTGGAGTTAGATAGGGCGACCCCCTCTCCTCCACTATTTTTATCATTGCGGCAGAGGCTCTCAGCAGAAGCCTCAATAGCTTGTCCAGAATGCCCGGTTTCCATCACTTCTATACCACCACTGGCTGTCCACTTATCATTCACCTAGCGTATGCGGATGACATCCTTATTTTCTTCTCTGGAGACTTCGGATCGATCGAGGTGGTTTCAAGTATGCTCGTGAGATACACTAGATGCTCCGGACAGCGCATCAATAACAAAAAGAGCATCATCTATACTCATCACAAAGCTGACAGAACTCGCTCTGTAGTGCTTTCTGATATGACCTCATTCGCCATGGCCTACCCGTATTTCCTTTACTTGGGCTGCCCGCTGGTGTACGGATGGTCTAACTCGAGAATATACGACCTCCTGGTTGACAAGATCCGTAAACTTATCGTTGGTTGGCATAATATCACTTTATCTCCAGGGTGCAAGATGATCCTTATCAAATACGTCCTTTACTCCATCCCGTTATACACCGTGGCCGTCTACTCACCTACCAAGAAGGAGGCATAGATTCGGCAGCTGGGATACCATGGCCAAATCCACCGAAGAAGGAGGCATGGGATTCAGCAGACTTGCCCACATTGTCGACGCTGTTCCATGAAGTTGTGGTGGAAGTTGCGTACGGAGAGCTCGCTTTGGACGAGTTTCATGAGAGCGAGATACTCCATATTCTCTCATCTGTCAGAAGCACTCACTAACAACAGAACTTTGGCGTCGTTTCGTCGCATAATCCGTAGACACAACCTCGCAGAACCTTTAATCCATATGCAGTTGGGCGATGGACGCTCATCAGCCTGCCTGGAACGGTGGTAAGGGGAAGACACCATCCAGCCCAACGTTCGAACTCCGCTTGGGTGCAAAATTAGGGATCTATGGGTGGGTGGATCTGGATGGAACTGGGGGATGGTCAGAGATTGGCTTGGTCAGCCGGCGGCCGACGGTCTTCTTTCAGCCAACCTACGGGTCATCGACATATCCGACACGTGGAAATGGTCCCCTAACCCGAGTGGGAATTTCACGCTGGCTTCCACCAGAATTGTGGCCAGAGGTACTGGCGTTCCAGATCCCACTTGTGCTAAGTTTTGGCAGTCTTGCATACCTATCAAATGGTCAATCCTTATCTGGCGTGCATTACGCCAAAAGCTACCAACGGATGACTCCATCAAATCTATCGGATTCAACCTCGCGTCCAGATGCCACTGCTGCGTAGAGCATAATTCAAAATCGGCAGAGCACGTCATACTTTTTGGGGAGTTGGTGACTCAGATTTCACTCAATCTTCACAATAGACTTAGTATTGTCACCCTGACTGGGGGCCTCCACGATCTCCTGGCCAACTGGTGCCGTTCCCACGAACATCAGATCGTTATAGCCGCTGGTATTTGGGTTTTACGGAAGAACAGGAACAAATTCAGATATGAAGGTCACCAACTCCTCCCTACACAATTACTCAGAGAGGTTATCAGATAAATTGTTAAAGTTAGGAGGCGCTTCTCTCACGCCTCTAACACTTTTTTGGAGGCCCTTGTTTAGGTCATCTTCCAGGTCTCTCGCGCTTCTCCTGTCGGATGTCGATGAGATCTGGTTAAATTTTGTGCGCGTCTCGTGCTGTTTGTTTTCCTTTCCTCTGGTACCATTGTGCGCGCTTACTTATATAGGCTTCGGCATTTTTGCCTATTACTTCAATAAAGTTTCGGTTCATATATATATATATATATATATATATATATATATATATATAAATATAATATAGAAAATATAAGTAAAATGGGAACACACACACATACCCATCAACAGAAGCCCACCTGGGCTTCTCTCTAAACCCAAGCCCCAGCCCACAAAGGGCCAAACCGAGCAAGACCCCATCAGTCGACCCCTTCATATATGACGAGATAGAAAGGGAAAGGAGACGAGAACCCCAAACCCTAATCCCAAGCCATCCAGCCACCTGGGCGACCTCGCGTGGCTGTCGTGCCACCAACGACTGTCAGCAGTGCCGAGCGCTGCCACGAACAGGAGACCACTAGTCGCAGCAGGCAGCAACATAGCGGCCAATTCCCCGATTTTGAGGTATAATTTCTCCTCTTGTATATTTTAAGATTCATAAACTTCGCTGAAAAACCTATATAACCCTCTAGGAGTCCCAACAAATATATTAGAGTTTCATCGAGGTTTCAACTTAGGAAATCGATGGAGAAATCGATAAAAATTGTCCAAGAAACAGGACGAAACAGTGCCAATCCCCTTATTTTGGAAGGCGAATTGCGCGCACGATATCGAGAGTTTTCAAAATCTACTTGAAGAGATTTATAGACAACATAACCAGGATTGAAACACCATTTTTACTTTATTTTTAGTTGTTTATCCAGTAAATAAAATTTGTTTAAAGTTGACAAAAAACTAGTTTTCAAAACCTTAGAAATACTTAGAAAATCACCGATACACCGTGCGCCCCGGCAAACCGGACGACGTGGTCGCAACCCATAAGCATCGAAAGATGCGTATGGATGTTGTTGATGTGTGGCAGTCGACGGAACTCAATTTTGTTGTGTGTACATGACGAAATCGAGGCGTATCCGTCGAGATACCCCATATCGGCCCCTTTGCAAACTAGCCCATAACTTTGTGCACATTCGTCATCTCGAGGAAAAACTTGCTCCAACTGGACCGTGTCATTTTAATGTTCCTGCATGCCATGTTTGGTCCGATTCTGAGAAGGTCCACCGGAACACTATTCTAGCGGGCCCGTGACCCGATCCAATGGCCGAATTTGTGCACTACCTGCTGGAATCCAATTTTGGACATACAGTTGGGTTCGTCTCATCAAAATGGACCCGTAGACAAATAGTTTGATGACTTTAGAGACCATAAACTCTAGTACACTTTTTGGTGCAAAACGAGTCCAACGGCGGACATCGTTTTGGTCCAAAATTACCGTTTTGCCCCTGTGTCCAGAATTGGACTTATGGGTTGGATAACCTAGCTAATTTGACTATTCTAAACATGTTAGTAATATCTATTTCAGCATCAGGAGACAATTGTATGAGGTTGACTGTTGTAGACCACTGAGTGGTATAATACTATCGGTTTCACTAGCAAAGGACCACAGGCAAGTACACTTTCTGATTGCTTTCGATTCATAGTAGTCTTTCCATTTCATGTTTATACATGTGCTCTCTTGTTTGCTGACACATTGTTACACGGATTAGTATCATGGATCTCTACCTACTATATTTTGTGATTATCGTGTTTTCGTGTTTCGTGACTTGTTCGAGTCCATGAGTAGTAGTCTGGAGGAGAAATATCTTAGTAGACATGTGGACTACCAAAAAATATCCTAAAATGTCTGATCGTGTCTGATAGCAGTCGCACAATTCATGTGCAGGGTATCGTATTTATCCCCTAGTCGTTCACATGTCGAACCCAATATTTCTACACACATAGATAGTGGTTCCTTGTATCTCTTCTTACAGCCGTCACAACTTGCCATGTCATCATGTTTACATATTTTATTCTAGTCCATATATCCTGCTATATCTCTCCACTTTATTCTAGATATGACATGTTACTAGTTTACTCTCTTGCTTCATTTCACATATGATATTTTCATGTTTTCTAAATTCTATTCTATTTTCGAATTATCGTTGGTTTGTGTGCTTGTTCCTTTTCTGACTGGATAACCAATATTTTTCAGGTTGGCAGCGACTACTCGTAGCATTGGGGAGACACGGGTATACTTGCAGGCCAAAACCTAGAAACTAGTTAGATAGCTTAAATGGTTGTAATAGATAGTGAGACTTTGTATTTCTTTTCAAATATAATTATTGTAAATGTTGTAATCAATTTAGAAATGTGAATGAGCAATAAAGTTAACATTTATGTGATTTTGAGCATCATGGCCTTGACAACGTTCTATCGCCGACTCTGCGGCGTAGGCTGGCTTGTACACGTACTCGTATCCCGAAAGACGGATCGTGACAAACTTTTTTGGTGGCCTATGCAGGTCAGTTTTTGCAAAAGATTGCAAACTTGTGGTAGTACCTAAGTTAGTCGTACTACTGCGAGCCTGAGACTAGGAACTAGGAAAGTGCTCATTCACAACTAGGTTAATTTAATTTTTGGAGAATGACTATGACTAGGGTCCTTTATTTAATCGACTATTGGGTAGTTAAGATTACTACATAGGCGATATGATTTAGGTAAGGTATTATTAAATTTAGAGAAGTGAGAAATTCCATAGATATGCTATTGAGTTTGATATGATGGTAGGAACCAAGGTGGGTAGACTGTTCGCCTAGTAAACTAGGACTTCCTAGGGTTCAAATCCTATTCTTTATCAATTGTGCAGTCTTACTCTCTACCTTTAACCATCGCCATATTGTAAGGTTCATATTGCTTATTTATCCCCATGACAATAAGAAATTATTTTCTAAAGCGCCTATATTTATCTTCATCCATTGACTTTTGAGCCTAATACGGTTCGACCATTCATATATTAACTCGGAGTCCATTTCTAAAAGTCAAAGATATTTATGAATTACATTTCTTTTGCCTTTGATTGTTTTATTCCTAATCAATCATATTATTTACAAAATTATATTTCCTTCAAGGATAAATACTTACATTCTTATATTCTGACCAACTTGTTGAAATTCTAGCATGCTCCTTTGAAATTTATGAATATAGTTCGAATAGTTTTTTGATGACTCGAAATGGCAAGACAGCAGCGCATTGTCGCCATTTATTTGAATTATGGAGATTGCGGGTTCACTGCAGCCAGCAACGCACTAGCGAGGCATGACCCCTAAGTTGAAGTAATTTCAAATAAGTGTGGGTGATCGAACATTAATAAAACTGTGTCTTGGGTGTCCTATTTTATCCTTGAGTTGTTATGACAAGATTAGATAAAGTTGATAGGGTATTCGTTACCATATCATTGCTTGGGTTGTGGAACCAAGAATTTATTGCAGGTAGTTGTACACTAGCGAGGAATACTTTCTCGGTAAAGTGACTTCGGATATGTTCATGAGCTTCGAATACCATAGAGACTACGACTTTTATCGGCATATGACTATTAAGTTTCCAAATTGACTTGTACCTTATTCCTGGTTACCATTTTCTCAATAAATCGGTCGTTCTCCTTTCTTCCTTGTCCTTCTATTTTTTTCGAATCGTCATCTTTTAAACCTATTTTGATTTTCTCGTACTAGATTACTAAAACATAGCTAGATTTTGGGTCTAAAACTCGTGTCTAAATGATCATGGATAAATATCTAAGCGTACCGAAACAATTTTGTTTGATCATCCTTAAATAAATTCAATCGCGACTGACTACTTTTATTATATTTCGATCGAGTCAAGTCGTATCTTTTCCTAGGTCTTGATTTCATAATCGTGCTTAAACAGTTTTGCTTAACTAGTTGATCATTCCTAAACAACTTTCACCGTGACTAAACTGTTTGACTATAATCATAAATCGTGCATATACTTCAACTCAATTATTGCTAAGGTATATATTTCTATTCCACTATAATCATGACAATCTCGATCTTGTTCATGCTCGTGCCAGGTTCCAATTTTCGTCATGCTTGGATGACTTACGCGATTAATCTTGATCGCGATGGTATCTTAAATTATATCTAAGTGACTATAACCCTGTTGAGATTTCATCTGAAATTTTGATTATTCTTTAGCAATCTTGGTTGTGTCTAGACCATGTTGACTATAATCTGGTCGTGCCTAACATTTCAATTTTGATCGTTCTTAAAATATTTTTAGTCGTCCCTAATCATGGCACTTGAAATCACTAGGATGAAATGTTCTAAGGTGGGTAGATTGGTAAGCCAATTTCCCGGATTTTGAAATTTTATTTATTTTATTTTGTTGTTTGCTAGTTAGAGATATATACTATATTTTCAAGTTTGAAAAGAAAGAAGTATACCAAAGTTATTTTTAAAAGAGAATTTAAAAAAAAGACTTTTAGAAGTATTTGATAATTTATTATTACGATTTAAATTTGCGTGATATGTTTCAAATATTAATTGATACTATTGATTACTGCTTATTTTTCTTAATTTATATATTATTGTAGAGTGTTGTTGGGACAAAATAGTAAGTTTAGTTTTGGCTAAATTTGTTTAATTATTAGTATTATTTTTAAAGTTATTATACATTATTATCATTATTTCGATGATTTTTTTTATAATTATGTTCAAAAGATTTCAAAATATTACTTTATATCCTTATGGTGACAAATTATTAGATAAAGAATTACTAAATTTGTTTGGACCTATGCAAATACATTTTAAAATTTATTTGATAATAATTAGTGTCTATTCAAGTTATTTATCAAGTATTACATTAATTTTTGGGTAAAAGCATTTTAAATATTATTAATAAAATCTAGAATTATTTTTGAATCATTATGGATTAATTCTTGGTTTATTAGATTCAATATTTATTTAAACCTTGGAAAGATTTGATCGTCCAAGTCCTTCCCTAACTTGGATTCTCCACCTCCTATATAAGAGGGAGTCCTCCCTTTCTTCACAACCACGATTTCCCAAATCCAAGCTGGATCATCAAATTCTTAGAACCCCTGGATCCCCAAATTCTTAGATCCCTAACTCTAATTTTCAAAATCCCTAAACCAATTTCCTAACCAAAAAAATATCTTAATTCTAATCCCTAATTTCTGAATTCCTAAATCCATGATACTAATCCCCAAATCTAATTCTTCATCTGAATTTCCTAATCCTAAATCCCCTCTACCGAGATTTTCAAAAGTTTATTTAATTATTCATTTACATTATTTTATTTATCGTGGTTGATGATAATTTTTTTCATTGATACTTTACTTTATGATTATTTTCTTTTATCAAAACTTGTCCTGAATTAAATATTTGAGACTATTTTTGGGCCTTTGGAGTTTCAAGACACTTTCTTCCTCTTTTTACTTATTTGATAAATATTTTCTTACCCTAGAATTTTCCTATCTTTTGCCGATCAACCAAGTCCTCTTATCCTAGTAGTCCTTAAATTTAAGGACGAATTTATTTCTACGGTGGGTAGATTTGTAACCCCTCTTTCTAATTTTTTATATATTTCTTTTTATCGTATTTATTTTATTCTGAATTAAATAGTAATTTTGGAATTTTATAAATATTTTAATTAAATAATTATTGTTATAGAATGTCTTAGTCATGGTTAAGTTTTGGAGTGCAAGACGACTAGAAATCGTGGCACGGATAGTGCACTGGCATGCTTTAACTAGTGTATTAGCCATGGTAGGGAAGGCCGAGCCATAAGCGTGTCCAAATTAGGAAAATCGGGCCAAGCTGTGACATGACTCCTATAATATTTTATTATTTGTTATTATTAAGATTATTGACTTTTAAGAGGCTCGATTGTACAAATTTAGTCCGAACTGGACCCGAACTCAAGCATGTGTAGGCATGTAGTGAGACCAAAGACGGCCATGTAGTCATACTGTATGTGTTTGCAAATATTTGTTTTTATTTTAGGGACTGACAAATATTTCCTAAATATTTGTTATACTCGCAAAACTAGGCATTATTAGTATTTATATGGTTTGTAGATTAATTGCACAATTTTTAGTAGACCAGTTAAAATTAGAGGTAATTGTGTCTCCCAACACTATACCAACTCTTGGTTTATTTTAAGTGTTATTACGATTATTATTACTATTTTTGTTGTTGTGGTTATTAAATATTATCAATTATTAATATAGGTTATTTTATTTCATTGTCAAAATGAAGTTACATAGGTATATATGTGTCCATGTGTTAATAAAAAGATTCTACACAAGATAAGGATAATATTTGGATTATATATATGAAGGGAATAAGCAAAAGATTATAATAGAATAATTTTAAGGGGTGAGTAGCTAATAGGTTTTATTATGTAAATAATAATATATGTATATATACAATAGACTAAATATATACAATAGACTATATATATATATATATATATATATATATATATATATCTATATATATATATATATATATATTTTTTTTATATATATATATATATATATATATATATATATATATATATATATATATATAATAGACTTCCGCAAATATTCGAATCTGCATCGACTTCCGCAATTTGAACGAGGCATGTCCCAAAGATGAATTCCCCCTCCCTATCACAGACATCATGATTGACAACACATGCGGCTTCGAATGCATGTCATTCATGGATGGCTTCTCGGGGTATAACCAAATTAAGATGTCTCCTGACGACGAAAAGCATACATCATTCCGAACACCGATTGGCACATACTGCTACACAGTCATGCCTTTCAGTTTAAAGAATGCTGGCGCCACATATCAAAGAGCCATGAGTATCATCTTCAGAGAACACTTGCGCAAGACTGTGGAGTGCTATGTTGATGATATCGCCGTCAAGAGCCGCTATAAGGGAGATCACCTCCAGGTTCTGAGGACGGTATTCGACCTGATGCGAGCACATAACCTGAAGATGAATCCCACAAAATCCTTCTTGGGTGTATCTAGCGAAAAATTCCTGGGTTTTATTATTACTGCACAGGGAATTCATGTAGACCCAGAGAAGACGAAGGCAATCATGGAAATGGGTCCCCCGAGAAATCTTCGCAAAATTAGAGGCCTTCAAGGGAGGCTAGCTTACATCAGGAGGTTCATTTTTAACCTCTCCGGGCGATGTCGACCATTCACCCATCTCATGAAGAAAGGCGTCTCATTCGTATGGGATGAAGAATGTCAGCGTGCCTTCGACAGCATCAAAGAATATTTGTCGAACCCTCCAGTCCTAGTGGCCCCGGTTGCTGGAAAACTATTCTTGCTCTACGTACGAGCAATGAAACATTCCCTCGGTGCTCTGCTGGCACAAAACAATGATGTAGGCCATGAATAAGCCATATATTACCTCAGTCGAATGATGATTGGGCCAGAGCACCGATACACCGCTGTGGAGAAGGAATGCCTCGCCCTGGTGTTCGCCATTCAGAAGACGCGGCACTATGTCACAGGGAAAACCATACATGTGATCTCACGAGTCAACCCTCTCAGAGTCCTCATGACTAAACCAGGGGCACTCAGCTCTCGCCTCGCTACATGGGCAATATTGCTGTCCCCTTATCATATGATCTTCGTCCCTCAAAAGGCTGTTAAAGGTCAAGCCCTGGCAGACTTTTTGGCAGCCCACCCGGGCTCGGAGTCGTCCAGAATATATGAAAAAATCCCAGATGAGGTCGTCGACTCGCATGCAACCTCTCACGATGATATATGGCGAATATTCTTCGACGGCGCCTCAAAGACCAGACCTAAAGGCAACATCGTCGTCGGAGTCGGGGTGGTGCTGGTCTCCCCTTCCAGATTGGTGATTAACCACGCTTACTCTCTCACAGAGCCTTGCTCTAACAATGTAGCCGAGTACAACGCTTTGGTCATTGGCCTCCAACTTGCAAGAGAGCTGGGGGTAGAATATCTTGAAGCATACGGCGATTCACAGTTAATCGTCAACCAGATCCGGGGTTCATACGAAGTCCACCATGAAGACATGATCCCCTATCACCAAATAGCGATCGACATCATCTCATCGTTCCCGGGGTTCTTCATCGAACATGTTCCCAGACTCCAAAATATCGAAGCCAATGCCTTAGCAGGCCTGGCCGCTTCCCTAGCAGTGCCAAATCATACTCATCAATCGGTAGATGTGATAGGCCACGAACTGGTTTGCCCTAAGAACAATGTTTAATTCGTGGCGAGTTATTCCGCTCAGACGATCGACGAAGTTCCAGACTGGAGACAACCATTCATTGACTTCGTAGTCTACGACATCCTGCCCGAGAACCCAAAAGAGGCCACCTCTATCCGAAGGCGTTCTCTCAGATTCTTCTATGATATAGAGACGAAAATGCTGTATCGCCGATCCTATGATGGATTATTGCTTCGATGTCTGTCAAACGCAGAAGCCAAAGAAGCCGTACGCGAAGCTCATGATGGTGTTTACGGGGCCCATCAGCTTGGCCCTAAATTACAAGACCGTCTTTGCCGAATGGGCTACTACTGGCCCACGATGGTAGCAGATGCGATAGACTATGCAAGAAAGTGCAAAGCCTGCCAAGTCCACGTGGACTTCATCCACCAGCCATCCGAATTTCTACATCCGACAGTAGCGTCCTGGCCGATCGAAGCATGGGGAATGGATATCATCGGTCCGATTACTCCACCGTCCTCCCATGGACATCGCTTCATACTCGCGATCATGGATTACTTCTCCAAATGGGCAGAAGCTGTCCCGCTCACAGAAGTAAAGACTTCAAACGTGATCAGCTTCCTCAAGTATCACGTCATCTATCGCTTTAGATTGCCCCGAAGGATCATCCACGATAATGGTCCACAGTTTGCAAGCCACGCCTTCTATCGGTTCTGCGACAAGCATCGCATCCAGAATATTGCTTGACACCATACAATCCGGCAGCAAATGGGTTGGTAGAGGCATTCAACAAAACAATCATCAAACTTCTCAAGAAGTTTGTCTCTTCCAACAAACGCGACTGGAATGAGAAACTTGATGAATGTCTATGGGCGTACCGTACCATAGTCCGAACGGCCACAGGGAACACACCATTCTCCCTGGTGTACGAAAGTGAGGCAGTCCTTCCATTGGAGACTCAAATACCCTCACTCAGCGTCGTCCTCACTTATCAATTGACGACGGATGATAACTACCGTCGCCGACTACAAGATTTAGAGGCCTTAGATGAAAAGTGTCTCCTGGCTCAGCAACGGATCGAGCTATACCAAGCACGCATCTCCGGAGCCTTCAACAAGAAGGTTAAAATCAGAACATTCCAAGTGGGCGATCTCGTTCTGGCAGTCCGAAGGCCGATGGTCATGACTCACAAGACCGTCGGCAAGTTTCAGCCAAAATGGGAAGGTCCATTTATCATCGAGGCTGTATTCTCCAACGGTGCTTACCGCCTCGCAAAACAAAATAGAGACTTGCTCATGTTGCCCGTCAACGGTAAATTCCTGAAGAAATATTATGTCTAAATGACATTTTCCAGATTATCGAGTCATGTACCCGCTGGTGCCGCTGAACTCACTTTCATAATATTCCAGATTATCGAGTCATGTACCCGCCGGTACCGCTGAACTCATATCCATAATATTCCAGATTATCGGGTCATGTACCCGCTGGTACCGCTGAACCCACATCCACAACATTCCAGATCATTGAGTTATGTACCCGCTGGTACCACTGAACTCACATCCACAACATTCCATATCATTGAGTTATGTACCCGCTGGTGCCGCTGAACTCACATCCACAACATCCCAGATTATCGAGTCATGTACCTGCAGGTGCCTCTGAACTCACATTCCCATCACTCTTTTAGATAGTAAGTCATGTATGACCATACCTCTGAACTTTCTTCCTGAAAGAAATCCTCCCCTATGATCCACTACCCGCACTCCCAGTGCACAAAAAGGGTAACAGATCCACAAATTTCTAAAACGACCATGTCCTTATTACCTCTGAGTCGTTTCACTTCTGCCAAAAACAAATCACCCCTTTACATATAACTTCCATGTCCTCATTACCTCTGAGTCATTCTATGTACCCTCCTTCATTGAGTCCATTCCTTTCATGTCCTCATTACCTCTGAATGGGAAGGCTCCGTCGAAGAAATCTTCATGCTTACCATGTCCTCATTACCTCTGAGTAAGCATGATGATTCCCTTTCGAATTATTATCCGTACCCACAACCGGAGTACGCCAAGGATAATAGGTCCACAAATACCACCTTACTATGGAACTGTTCTAGGTATCCCCAATCAAACTTGTTATCCGTACCTAAAAACCAAGGTATGCCAAGGGTAACAGGTCCACAAACAAGTCCCTCATGCGGGGCAAACTCTCCCATAATACCACAGGCACGAACAAGCAATACAAATGAAGGGTAGAATAGAAAGTACTCTTTATTTGAAAGACAAAAAAGCATTACATATGGTGGGGACCATGTCCCTCTTAAAAAGAAAAGATAAAGAAAATATGAACAAAAGAAGAAAAGGCCGACTATAGTTCGGCATTACACAACTCCAAGAGGCGATTTCTCACCTAGGTAGTCCCCCGCTCAAGCTGCTGTCTAGCTCGACGCTCAGCCTCCTGGGACAACTGCTCTGCATCATTCAAGTACATATATGCCTGCCAGTCATTTTCCATCTTCTTCAGAGCAAGTTCCAGATTGGCATAAGCTCTACTAAATTTGTCAGCCTCCTGAATAGCAACCCCTTTCTCAGTACGAGCAGCTTCGAGCTCGGACTCCAGGAAGGCCAAATTTCTTTGGAGTTCAAGGATCTGCTCCCGGGTGTCAGTTACCCCGTGGGAGGCAGTCGCTTCCCGAGTCGCGCAATCTTTAGTACGAAGGCTCCATTGATCGTACAACTGAGCCAGATCCCGGCAATCCTTCAATATAGCTGGCTTGAGCAATTCCCGAGCAATCCTCACCTTCTCTACCGCGGTTGTGAGGAAAGTACGCTCTTGATCTATTGCCACTGATAGATCAGCTTGTCACAGTACGCGAAACTGGGCCACAAGACGATCAGCCTCTAACAGCTTAGGCTCCAGAAGCGCCGCTAGTCCCGCCCCACCGGGAAGTGTTCTAAGGATATTAATTTGGCCACCGGCGCATTGACGGGCCATTGCAAAGGGAGTCCCCCTCTCCACAGCGGCCTCAATCCCCCTCTTCAGGTGGCGGTGAAAGCTGTCGACCACATCCTGGGACACTTCATCCAAAACATCTGTAGAGGATGGCGTCAAAGGGAGTGTGGTGGGCAGTACCAAAGGAGTAGCCTCAGAACTTGCCGTTCCCGCCACCAGGGAAACAAATTCTGTGCGAAATGATGCATGAATAGCAGCAAGCCCCTCTTCCGCCGCCCGAAGAGCTTGGATACTTGGCAGGGCAGAAAGGTAACTCCCGAAACCATATTCGCAGAGGAGGGCACAGAAAGCGTCGTCCCTTGCCCCATTTGTGCTATCACTTGGGCTCCCGAACTCGACCTAGCTAGAGGCCCCTCATTGTAGGTTGGAAAAGAAGGAGGCACGCGTGCTTCCATCAGATCCCCTCTGGTAGAGTCCGCCCCGGCAGTGTCCGTCACTGACAATAAAGAGATGGGACCTGCACGTCCAAAGCAACCATTAATCCACGTGACCCAAAGGACAGGATGATAGAGCAAATAGGCCTCCTCACAAGTTAAGAAGTTAGTTTATCTTACCAGGGGAAGAGCACGGAGGCTGCAGGTCATTCGCAGCTGGCATAGTCTCTCCACCCGCGGCTTTCAAGTCAAATTCAACTGATTTCTCTTCCCCAGCCACCACTGAAAGGGAGCCAGCCAGGTCAGTATCATTCTGTCGAAGTTTAGCTGTCTCAGGGACAGATGCAATAGAGCCCCCGCCCCCATGGGTTAAGGTCTCAACAAGGTAAGACTTCCCGGCCGCCTCCGGAAGAACCCCAGCAGAAGTGATAGCGGTGCACATATCATTGATCAAAGTGGACAAGGCCGGATCGACCTCAACATTCGTGTCCCGAGAAGCAGACTCCTTTAACGCCTACAAAGATCAAAAGAAAAAATGATTAGGCCATAACTTAGTAAAAGAAGGAAAAGGCAGTTGAAATTCCAATCACCTCAGAAACAGCGTCAGCATCATCAATAAACAGCCTACGACATCTTACCGCAGCCCGCTTCGTGGAGTAGGTCCTGCCATCGTCAGTGGACAGACGCCTGCCTCGTTTGTGCGAAGCACCAGGCACAGCAGGTGGATGATCCTCCACCTCTTCGTTCGGCACAGTAGGTGGCTGGTCCCCCACCTCCTCGTCCGAAGAGTACGACGAGTCATCGGTGTCCTGCTCATCATCCTCTTCGTTCGCCGCAGTGGACTCCGAGTCCGGCACGGAAACCCTATTCGCCCTTCTCTTTCTCTTCCTGGACCCCTCGGGCTTGGCCAAGCCAGTGCCAGCAATGAAACTGGTATTCAGGTCAAAGTTAACAAGAGGCTTGCTCGCCGCAACATGATAAAGGGTCGCCATGTACAAAATCTTCCATGACGTCTTAGCGTCAGGAACCGAAAAGCTAGCCCGGGTATGGACCACATTGTAATAATGCCAAGCCCTGATACCGTCATGGACACTACCCTCAAAGCCCAGACAAGCACTGGGGCAGTCAAGGAACAGCTGACTATACACGAATTGACGAGAAAACCTACTGGGCAAATAAGGCTCCAGGAATACGTTATTTCGGTAATGATATACTAGGTGCGCGGGGCGAATGTTGCACAGCCAAAGAAGCATCTTCTCAGATAAGAAGTGGGGAGGTTCAATACCATCAACGTGTACCCCCCTCACTTCTCTAGGAGTAAATTGAGGAAGAGAACCAAAGAAGTCGGGCCCGTCAACTCTCGCCAACGCCCTCCGACAAGCCGGCATGGTATCGTACTCCCAAGACTGATGACGGTATCGGAAAAGGAAGGCGTCATCAGCGGTAACATCATCCTCTGTTCCGGGCCTCACCGATAATGCATCAATAACCACCCCATGAGATAATGGTACTGTAGCTCTATGCGCAAAAAGTCCAGTATCGTTTCGCGAGCAATGACTTTAGACGAAAAGGTGCGGAGGCCGTGGTGTATGCTACACACCATAGCCGGAAGAAGGGCCAGTCTGACTTTGAAGACCAGCTTCACAGCCGAAAGAATGAAGTGGCGGCTGATCCTTTCAGTAGAACCTGCCCCTCCCGAGACTATGCAATTCCGTAACCGCACCATCAAGAACAAGGCCAAGAGTGCTTTCTCAGACATCTGCCGGATACCGTAGTGGAAATAACTGAAGGAGTCAGTGCGACTCCCAAATCTATCGCGGGTGGACCTCGACCTTTTGGCATTCAACATCAGGTCCTTTACGTCCGCCTGGGTTTGAGGACCTCGAGAAGAAACCCGGCCGGAAGGACGTAATTTGAAAAGATACGCGACCTAGGCCATGGTATGGGGGGCGTTCCCTTCTGAGCTGTTATTCTTTTTGATAGCAGTCTGGTGACAGATGCTATGGTGGCACAGCAGTTCCCGGTACACAGCGACGAAACCCGAGAATCGTCGATCCAGATCATCGAATTCCTCGTTCCTCGGGGTGTATACTTCAAAGGCCTCATCCCCCCCCACGGCATCTTAGAAACAGCATGCATTTCATGGAGAGCAAGTCCCAACTCCCCTTCTGGCACGAAGAAAGTCCCCGTACGCCGGTTATACATCTCCAAAAGGGCTATGAATAGCGGCTTGTTAATGGTCAATCCGTAGCAGGTGCCCTGGATGGCGTAGTAAAGGCCAATCTCCCGAAGGAATTCCTCATAGTTCCTCAGGATCCATGAGAAAAGATTGGCCCATGTAGGAATAGGGTTTATCCAATTTAGCAGCGAAAACCTGTCCACAGGATAAGACCCCTTACGAGCGAGCTGATTCATGAAGGTATCAGCTCGAGTAAAAGTGAAGTTGGGACCAGACTCCGCAATATCCCTCTCGGGTACAGATTTTATCATCGGTGCCTTTGGAGGGCCGTGTCTCAGTCCCAGTGTGGCTGATCATCCGAAAAGACTAGCTAAGCATCATTGGCTTGGTCAGCCTTTACCTGACCAACTACCTAATACTACGCAGGCTCATCAAACAGCGCTTTTGTTTCCCACGAACATCCCCGATTGGGTTGGAGTTAGGGAACCCGCCATTTTCCTACTCAATGGTACCATATTAAACCACGAGAGGGGAAAATGCCGTTCCATCTCGGGAATATGGATCTCCACCCCGTCTACAATAAAGTCCCAGTTCTCAGAAACGTCCAGCACTTAGGAGTTCTTTATGGATAAAGCGTCTCCATAGAGAAAAGCTGGTTTCAGATATTCTTCGTTCAGTCTCCCCGAATTCATCATAGTGCAAAGAAAGTGGAAAGGCTGGTTGTTGATGGCAGCCACCCTCTCCAGAGGCTCGTTGGTGGAAAGCTGATCCATCACATGTCGAATTAAGCCGTCGAGCCGCACACCCACGGCAAATTGAGCTGAACCCACCAGAAGCTCTCCTGTCGGGTTGGTTGGGAGGTTCACTGGAGAAGGACAAAAGAAACAGGATTAAAAGATGGTTAAAACGAAACCACTTAATGTTTCTCAAAAAGAAGTTCCTATGAGCCTATGCGGCTCAGATCAATGAAGCCTTATGCGGCCCAATTCAGCTGGATTTCATACGGCATGGCTTCAATAGAGCCTATGCGGCCTGGGTCAACACAGCCTCATACAGCCCAATTCAGTTGGAAGTTCCATGTGACACTGATTCGATAGCTTATACGGCTCGGTTGAATATGCGGTTCTATCTAGCAGAAGAGCTTATGCGGTACGACTCAGCAAAATTCTATGCGGTCCAGTTTGTCAGGAACATATACGGTCCCGCTCAAAGGAGGCTTCATGCGGTTCAAATCCAGAAGTACTCATGCGGATCAAATCTTTCTTATGCAGCTCAAACATAGGGCATGCCCTATGCGGCTCGAATATGAGATGGTCATGTGGCCCATACAGCATATGCGGCTCCATCATGGTCGAGCTTGGGCGGTTCAATAAAGACGAATGATGAAGGCTTGTGCATAAGTTATGCAACAGAGCCATGGGTCCTTAGGGTTCAAAGTATTCAAATCCAATCCTTACCCTTGAAAGCAGGATGGACGTCAGGGTGCACTTCGGGCACGACGGCCGACATGGAAGCCGCTTTTTTGCCCTTCGCAGCAGCAGAGGCGACCTTGGAAGACTTGGGGGCCATTTTCGACGGTCGGAGAAGGAAGATAAGGAAAGAAAGTAGAGACAGCAAGAGTTGGGGACGAAAGAGAAAGTAAAGAAATCGCTTCGACTGAACTCGTCCCTATTTATAAATAAAAGCAGGGCATTTCGATTCTCGTGTAACATAAAAACCGACCCTTCGGTTATCGAGGCGAGCCGCCTAAAATAAATGCCAAACTCCTGGGATCCTGCCCCAAAAAGTGGCCTTAAAAATTGACAGCAGATCAACAAAATTTAATGCAAAAGATTTTCGAACATGGCAGGATGACGTGGCGAGGAGCTCATACGGCCTGAACAGCCTATGCGGCCCGAAAGTCCATGCGGCTGAGACATCCATGCGGCCGAGACATCCATGCGGCCAGGACATCATATACGGCCAGGAGAATTTATACATGGCCATGCTTCTTATTCAAAGTATTTCAATTTTGTAAATTAAAAACTTTGAAGGGGGTCTTGTAGAAGCATTGAAAAGAATAAAGAAAGATCCATGCAGCCAGGGAGCCCCATGTGGCTCAGAGAGTTCATGCGGCTCAAGGATCCATGCGGCTCAAACAAGTTCTATGCGGCTCAGAGAGGAGCCACGTGGCCTGCAAACAGCTCTTCCGTTTGTCCTTTATCGCATTAAATGCCTTGACGGCTGACAGCTCTGACACATGACAGCCCTGACACAAAAATACAATTATGACTCCGTCATAATGGCAGACTCCTAGGGAAATAAAGGAAATCTCTGACACAATCTCCCAAAATCCAGAAACCTTCATAAGGACTTGACACGTGGACAGTCACATGCGGCTCAAGTAGAGACCACCCCATGCGGCTCAAGCGGAGGCTGCCCCATACGGCTCACAAAGACTATCCCCATGCGGCTCACGAAGACTATCTCCATGCGGCTCACGAAGCCTATCCCCATACGGCTCACGAGGACTATCTCCATACGGTTCACGAAGAAGGCACCCATCATGCGGTCACCTATACTCATGCGGCTCAGATCATCACCATATGGTTCAAATGTTCAGGGGGCCACTCTCAAGCAGCCTTGCCACGTGGCCAGCCTTATGCGGCTCAATAAGGAGCAACCTTCCTGCGGTTCAGATTTCTGCAGTGGCTTGCGGTTAAGACACGTGGCATGATAGTGGGACACGTGGCATCAAATCGATCGAAATCTATCAACAAATCCTAATAAAATATTGGGATCAAATCAGATCATTTGCAATCAAGCAAATCAATGACATGTGTCGAGAAATTCGAGGTTGGCATGACAAATCAGGAGGATTTATGTCAATCATCATTAATTACCCACAAAAGATTTGATGCAATCATATTTATTGCTCAAATCTCTTATATTCAAGATGAACGGCCCAGATCCAGTGATCCTTAGCCGCCGACTTTTAAGAATGGGCAATCATTGCAAACCCTAATGATGCCCCCCACTATTATAAATAGCAAGGTGCCATTCCCTTGCGAAGGAGGAGATTCTTAGATAAAAAAAAGAGAGACATAGAGAGCCAGAGAGCCAGAGAGCCAGAGAGAAAATATACAGAGCCTGAAAGGAGAGCATTTCTTCACCAACGCCAAACAGTTCTTCTACAGAGCCAAGGCTGCACCCGATCGTCCAAGGAGTAAGGCAGAGCTGCCGTCGCTTTCTCGAGCCTCTACCGTCACCCCCCAGAATCTAAAATAAACAATTGTACTTAGATTGTTGTACCTAGGTTTTTCTTCCTAGGCTTTCTTTGTACAAGCATGTTTGTATTGTGAAGTAAAAGTCCAGTCCTCCGATAATTGTTCTGCTCTTTTATATTTCATGGCAAACAGTGTCTTACAGGCTAGACTTACCACCAGCATTGGAGGGAGTCCACAACGTATTTCACGTGTCGCAGTTGAGACGGTACGTGGCAGATCCTAGCCATGTACTTGATCATTCCAAGATCGAGCTGGGACCTACTCTTCGTTATTCGGAGCAGCCTGTTGAGATTCTGGATTGACGGAAGAAGGTATTGAGGAACCAGTCGATACCCCTGGTTTGCGTCGCATGGAGGCATCATTCGCCAGGAGAGTCCACCTGGGAACGGAAGGATGAGATGTACGAGCGATACACTTAACTACACCAAAAAAGGCAATTAGGAACAGTTTTTATATGTTCCTAATAAATTTAGGAACATATCATAACCGTTCCTAAAAGTGGCGTTGCAATTTTTGCAACGATTATAAAGCGTTCCTAAATTAATTCTGGAACATTTATAAGATGTTCCTAAAACAGATTTTGGAACACATATAATGCGTTACTAAATTATTTTTGGAACACCGTTGAAACGTTTCTAAATATCATTTTAAAACGCTTTAGGCTTGTACCTAAATGTAATTTGCAACGCTTTTGCATTGTTCTTGGGGCTAGTTTTGAAACGCTTTATTAATGTTTCTATTTTTTTAGTTTTAATTTTGCTTTCCATTTTTTAGTTTGAACCACAAATCTGATTATTCCTCTATTGAAACAACATAATAAATGGTGCAAGATTTTTACACATACCCTGAATCAACATCCAAGAGCTCCATTAAATCAACCATAAATATCAACTTAATACAAAACAACTAATAACATTTTCCAAAAGTTAATCTTTATAAAATGTCATCAAAAGTATATAAATTAAAAATTACAAATAATAAATAACATCAACAACAAAAATATAATTGTACACTTTGAAAAACACTCTCTAATGTTGTTGCTACTACAAATTGTTGTATAAAAAAACTATCTTAAGTTGGGCCTGCAAAGGAAGAAGTCTTCAACCGGGACCGATGTTGCCTCAAATAATTGGGGCTACCTCAAATGATTGGGATCACAGGTTGATGAACCATGCTTTATTATAACCAAGACAACCATCTGTTCGGGTGCTCCATCTCTTGACTTGATGCTAATCGCGGTTGTTTCTAGGATGCTTTCATCTGCTCTATTGCATAGGCGCTCTATCTCCACCGAACTTGTCTGTGAATAAGCACCTTGTCTGAATCATTTGTCATTCTTAGGTATTATGTCTTACAATAAGAAAGAATCATGAAAGAGGAAATAATAGGTAGGACTTTTACCTTAATCCTGCCAAGATTCATGGTATCTATCTGCCAATTGTTCCTTGAATTATATCTTCATGTCTTCTCAGGTTATGTTGATAGAAATTTACTATCATCATGTCGATAATCATTCTTTGCATTTTCATGTACCCATTCAAATAAATGGATTTGAAAGCACAGTTGAAAGAGAACTAAGGAGTTACTCATCTTACATATATTGTTCAACATGTGATAAAGTTAGTATCATGTTGTATTAACATTAATCATGTAAAAAGAACTAGCAAAATTTCATACCATTCCTTTATAAACTGGCATTATGTGAAGAACAAATCCACTTCTCCAAGTAAGGAGGAAACAATTCCACTTCTCCAGTAATCTATTACTTTCACCCAAGTAGAGAGGAAACAAATCCACTTCTTCAACTCAAAGTTGGTCATCAGGCTTCCATACGAATATAATGCATGTCAATACAGTTACTATTATAGTATAGAGTGTGAAGAACAAATTAGTTCAAAACTCTAAAACTCAAAGGGGTCCCTTGCTCACAGTGTGCTGAAGATTCTGAATGCATTGTGGTTGCATCATGCTTCCTTCAATGTAAGAAGAGGCAAGCTCTATCCCACCACAACATTCAATAATTAGCTTATAATAGGATCATGAAGAAAGCTACAAGTCACATCAACATCTGATGCCTCCCCAGTGGTAGCAAAAAAATTAATTTATTTTCTCTTCAACAACAACAGAAGTTGGTTGGAAGTGATCAAATACTCTTAATAATATACCTGATCCTTGTCCAATCAAGTCCTTCCATACACTTGCTACTCTTCTAGGATTTTACGAGGCTTGGTACGATACCCAACATTGTCACAGCTGCATCCTGAACAAAATATTAGGAAAGCACATCAAAATCAAATACAATAAATCCATATAATAACATATAGAACTTTGGGCTTAACCATACCTGAACAAATTTACCAAAGCTAAGACCTAGAGGGGGACCCATGGTAGATAGCCATAGTGGCACCACTTAGAAAATAGAAATACAATAAAATGGTCCCATTACCTACCCCAACTTTGTTGGCCAGCAAAAAACATCTTCTTGGTATCACTATGTGCCCATGAATCACTTGACTACTTCGATTTTTAACTACTCATAAATAAACTACACAGAAAGTATACGATTGTGATGAATTCACCTTAAAATTTGTGCAGTCCTAAGATTTATTAGGATGTTGTTTGAATAATATGTGTCAATAATAAAGTCCATCTTTTGGGCATTAATTTATCCAATGAGGGTTAGCCAAAACATGATAATGAAGTATCCTAGACAACTAATACTCTGTGCATCAAAACATTTGATAATTATAGCTCCCGTTTCAACCTTTTATAGATCAGTGAATTACATTCATTTCTACAACATGATTTTTTGAAAAGTAAACCTATATTTAATACATGTACATCGATCCATATATGTCAAAAGTTATCTATCGTTGGTAAATCTAGAATAAAACAGCACATAAAATAGAAAATGAGGTGTCAAATTTCATGCTCATAGCAGCTATGAAAATTTAATTTCTATCAAAAGAAATTTTTAACCAAAAATACTCTTACAAGCATACTGCAAATTGTAAAGTTAGATGGGATCAATTTAAATCTTCCATGATAAAACAAGTACCCACAAAAGAAATGTTGGGACTGATATCAAAGAACAAACAGATAATGTTTCAATAACGAAATGGAAACTAAATATATGTGGTCTCATGGACAAAACCAGAGTCTAATACATTACTAATACAAATAGACGAGAGCATATAACAACCTGAGCAAACCGCTGCTTGAAATAGTCATAAATCATGTGCGGCTTCTGAGATAACACAGCTAAGGGAATATCATCACCCATACAAAATGTTGGCTCCTTCCCTTGTGAGGCCATTGTTTCAATGACCATCTGAACATCTTCACTTGAGTACCCAAATGCCCTTCAT
The DNA here is from genome assembly GCA_029216955.1 of Iris pallida. Lineage (NCBI taxonomy): Eukaryota > Viridiplantae > Streptophyta > Magnoliopsida > Asparagales > Iridaceae > Iris > Iris pallida. Next base: position 7,567,713 of record JANAVB010018200.1, on the reverse strand, counting down.
CCACCATCAAAACACAATTCAGGGATAAGAAATGAATTACCTAACACAATTCTAGAAACGTAGCAAACTTGTCCTTTTGCAGATAAAAATTAAAATTTCCACATTGTGCATATGTGCATTTATATAATAACCCTAACAAGAATGGATACTCAGAATAAAATATAAAATCATTACAACAACAAGAAAGCATTTATCCTAAACTTATCCAGTCCGCTACTGCTGTTTAGCTATGTTTCGGCATATATGGAAGGAAAGAAACAATAGAATTTTTGAGTTGGTGACTACGCCCACTATTGGGGAGATACACAATATAGATTTTGATGTAAAAGTGATGGAGAACTTTAAGTCTCCACCAAGATCTGCCTTGTAGACCTCTTAAATTTTTATATATACAAAGTACATTTTTCCAAAAACTAATATATATATATATATATATATATATATATATATATATATATATATATATATATATATATATATATATATATATATATATATATCGCCAATAAAGAAGACTCATTTACAAACCTACACAGCCCTCAGTTCTTGGGGCGGAAGTAATTTCCTATGCAACATCTGTCCCTAGGTAACATTTCAGATGCATCTGCTGGACAAACTTGTATACATTGAGAAAATCCTGACACGATCTGACATTCCTTCTTAAAGTACACAAGGCCAGGCTCAACTGATAAAGAGAGGGAAGAGAATTCGAATAAAAACACTCTCCTGACTGCATACAGATGAAAATAAAATGAAACGTTCAACCACGTTACAGGTTCATTCTCAGTAACCATATCGAAAAGGAACCAATGGTAACATAAGAGAGTTATGGGCGTCGGACTTGTGCCAAGAAATTTGACTTCAACAAAGCTAGTCCAATATGCAGCCTAATAGCCAATAATATTTAGTTAATCAAATTTTGTAGCCTCATCAAGTTGAACCTATGCTCCAAATCCACCGCCAGTTCTATAGCAAATTATTAAATCATGATAGCAACATATTGTTCCAGGAACTACGCAACCTAAATGGGAAAGGATATCACTTTCAAAAAGAAGAACTTAAAACACCCACAAGTAGTTGATTTCTGGCGGGAAAAACAAAGGAACTGACATCAAGGAAATTACATGAGAAATTACATGTGCTGATGGTAGACAAAAGCCTCCAAATGGCATTATCAATAAGATTAACAAAGGCCAAGTCTGTTTAACCAAGGTCATCTGCTAAGCATAGTTCGCAGTATCGGCCAATACCAATTACAACCAATATATACCAGTTTTGGCATGTACCGATCCGATACTAACCGCTACCAATACTGATAGATATTGACCGATACCAACTTTCCGGATCTCCTTCCTGGTCAAATTGAACGTAGAAAAAAAATGATGAAAAGATAGAAGAATGAAAAAAATAGTATCAACACAATGATTTAGTTACGCCAAATATTGACAATATTGCAGTGTGTCGATAAGATTCTTGACCCAAAAATTTTAACTGTTACCATTAGTTGAATTTGTACGTCTACAAATTCACAACATTCTTTCATATTAATAGTATTTCATTCAAAACCATTTGTTGTAGTTGCACTATGTCTGAAGGCAAGTAAATAAACAAAAGTATCTATTGCAAATGGAATACTATTCCATTTAAAACTAACGAGAAACTATATATATATATATATATATATATATATATATATATATATATATATATATATATGCACACATACACACACACACACACACACACACACACTCCAATTCGGAAACGCTGATACCGATACTCATAGGAGGGTCCTAAACCAATACGGACACTGCAAACCTTGCTACTTAGATCACTGAAGAGACAAAAAGCTTCATGCTTTGCTGATTGGAAATTCCAGAGTGGACAACATATAATTCTTACCAACTTATAGGATCAAGACAATCAAAGTATAGAATAAACATTGACCTCAAGTCGAAGAACAGTGAACATGTAAACTTTGTCTGGAATTGCCATAGGCAATGCAGGAAGGACAGGAGGCTAATATTGTAAAAACTAAAAAGTAAATCCTCAATGTCATGTGGTACGTATGGTGGAATAGAGTCTAAAGACCATGTTTCAATTGAAATTAAGATACCGAGTTGATAATACTTATTTGGGAAGCTTTTTAAGGCTCTGATAAACAAAGATTAAAAGGACCAAGGATTTGAAGAGAATAATCCATAGTAAAACCAAGTAAAAATAAGCAGATAGAGCTATGCCAAGACTTGAGAGTTTAATACTACAAAAAATTCCTTAAGACTTTTCTACTTGGACCAAATCACCTGTGGAGCCGAACTCTAGACTTAGAAGATTACATGACGTGTTAAGATATTTACACCAGGCTGTGAGATCATCCTGCTGAGTTGGTGTTGGAGTAGTAGGCAAAACTAAGCATGAGAGCAAATCAGAAACAGCTTATAGAAAGTTTATCCTTACTATTGGTGTCTCAAGATAATGTCATTATCTATTCTGACAGATGAGAGGAAGTTGACAGGTTTCAAAGTGTTTGAATCTTGCATAACAACGCCACAAGAATCCAGAATGACTACATCCCATGTTATTAATCTCAAAGGTTAGTGATAAATCTTAGTCCCGATTTGGAGATATACTGATAACTGACTATGTTATAAATCTCAAAGGTTAGTGAGGAAAATAAAATAATATAAGAGAGTGGTAGGCTAAGCTAACGGAAAAAAAGGGGTAAGTAAAACTAAATGAAAATTTTCTTCACCTCTGTTAAATTTACATGTTTTTGAGTCTCTAGAAAAAACTTTCTATAGGCAAAAATTTAGATTCCCTGAGATGGCTCCTATACCAAGAGTACTAAAATGGAGAATACTACAGCTCCTATGAAATGATCTCTAAAAGACTTTTCCTACGATCAAATGAAAATGTTACATCACCCACAGATACGAGACATTATGATCATCACATCATACAATGGAATTTGTAGGACACATTTAACTAGAATTAATTGCACATATCAGGTGACAACACTGTATCAATAGTTCCTTGAAATAATGATTTAACCCAAAAGATAACAAGTTTGGCTCATAATACCTTGTATAGTAAGGCGCCTTGCTAGCATATATGACAGGTTCACTTTAGAGGTTATGCCTCCCATGCACGATGATAAATAGCCTTCCGTTAATATTCAAGTTGTCAAGATTTTGCTTCAAGTAAGGTCCACCAATATAGTCAAGTACAACATCAGCTCTTGTGTCATTAAAAGTAGCATGTTTGATCAATGTCTGAGCATATGCAAGCTTGGGCAACAAAATCCTCAGTCTTATAGTTTATCCAAATGTCAGCACCCAGATGCTTGCAGGTAGAAAATTTCTCTTTTATTCATGAAATTTAACACACAAGCCACATGAGAACATGTCCAATGAGCATCGGTTAGTGCTAGGCTTTGGGAAGAAATACCTGTTGTGGCTAAAACCCATATTCCGTGATATTTAGCTATTTGGATAGCAAATGTCCCAATTCCACTAGATAACTCGTGGATCTGCAAACGAAGGGTAGTTACAAACTAAAACAATTATACAAGAAAATGAATGTTGCGCTTCCCGTTCACAAAAATATCTAAACCTGGGAAAAATATATCATGTATTCCTCTAAATTACAGAGACACTTACTACTTCATTATACGAACAAAGAAAAAGTCAAATTTTTCCTTGATCAAACAGAACAAGATACGTGAATAGTGCTTAGAATCGAGAATAGCAGCTGCTTCCGCTTCGGAGTCGACCACAAACTTACAAATATCAAAAAATAACATGCGAACCTATTGATCATCGAAACCCTAAAAATCGATCGAATTGCCAAGGAACCCTAATACAATCGAGGAGAAAGAGTAATTGTGGGAGATTTGAGAGAGATTTTATACCACATCACTTCTGATTGCTTCTTCCGCAATAGCTCTAACACATGCACATCCCTAAAATTTCCACAAACAAGAACACACAAATCAGAACCCTAACCCTAATTTTTGAAATCGAAAGAGGAGAAGTAAACCCCTAGCTAGCTAGCATATATCTCACCTATGGTCGTGTTCCTCCTCTAGGTAGGGTTTTTGTGGGATGGAGGAGGAGACTATGGGAGGCAAGGAAAAGTGATTAAGGTATCACCGTGGTAATAACACGGGTGAGGTGGTGGTGGCGGAGCACTGTCTTAGGCTGGCTGCGAGGAGGTGGCGGTGGGAGTAAAGAAAACTTGAGGAGGTGGTGGTGGCGGAGCACTGTCCATGGCTCAGAATGGCGCCGACAAGAGGGGGCTTCCAGAATGAGAGGGGAAGCAAAGAAAACTTGTGGAGGGAATGGAAAAAGACTTAGGCCTCGTTTGGTTCGCGGAATGGAAGGGAAAGGAAATCAATTCCTTGTCATTTCCTTTCCTTTGGGAAACTTTAATTCCTATTGATTTTCCTTTCCGATGTTTGGCAATGCCAAGGAATTTGGAAAGGAAAGTGAATACTTCAATGTGGGAAAGTGATTCCTTCCTTGGATGGATGGAATCACTTTCCCCCCTAATTTCCCTTCCATTAGGAATTACTTTTCTTTCCTCCTCAATTCCTTGGACGCCCAAACATAGAAAAGTAATCACTTTCCTTTCCCAATCGGGAGATTCCGCCAACCAAACGAGGCCTTAGGGGGAATTGAAAAGGTTGAGTGTAGATATTCATGAGGGGGGGGGGGGAAACTAAAAAAAATGTGAATGAGTCTTCAAAAAGGGTTTTTTTTATTGGAACACTTTTTTTCTAAACACATGAGATGCACATTATGACATTCTCAATTTGAAACATATTTGGGACACTATAAAAGTGTACCTAAATAAATAATTTCTTAAAAACATTAAAATTATTTATATTAAAAACACTTTTCTAATCTGGAACACTTTTACGCCGTTCCGGCACCTAGGTACGCCTAATAAGCGTTCCAAATTGAAAAATGTCCAGTGTTCCAAAATAGCCATTTTGGTGTAGTGGCTTATCTGTTTGTACCTTGAGGTATGATTTCTATCATTCTCATCAGTTTTAGTTTCGTCTTTAAATTTCGTGGACGAAATTATTTTAAGGAGGGTAGACTTGTAACACCCACATTTCTGAAATTAGAATAATTTTGAAAATTTGTATTAATAATCATTTATTAGTGATAATTCATGCATGTTATGATTTTAGATGATTTTTAGTTAGTTTAAACTAGATGATTGTTGAATTGTGCAATAGAGGTTTAAATTAGTGGAACCTTAGAGATTACTTAACCTAGAGACTAACCATGATCATATAAGCCTAGCTATAGGTTTAGAACATCAAGTTAGGGCTTTTTAGCCTAAGGGGTATTTTGGTAATTTAGTAGGAATTATTGGAATTATTGGAATTATTGGAATTATTATTATTTAATTATTGTCATGAGAGCCCCTAACCTAGTTTACCCTAATCTAGTGGTTAGCCACTAACCTAGAGACTAGAGGATGGATATTACATATTAGTCAAGGTAGGAAATATCTAAGATATTTACATATTAGATATTTTCCTTGAAAACCCCAAAAGATCTTTACTTTGGCATGAAAGTCCATACCTTCACCATGAAGGAAGGAAAGAGGACACCCCCGCCCTGCCATGGCCGGCAAAGGGCACCCCTACCATACCCCATTCCTATATGTACAACCCCTTCATTCATACCCATTTTTCATACTACCAAAAACCTAGTTTTTCCCTCTACCTTCACAACCTTATAACTTCACCATTTTAGCTCCAAATTGAGCCAAATTTCTTGTATTGGAACCCCCTACTGTTGAGGATGCTAAAGGAGGCTAGCTAGCCAGGTTACACAAGCTTTTGGCATCATCAATCGAACAGGACACCCCCACAAAAAACCTTGTTTCTTGAGTTTTCAATCTATAGGTAAACACCCTCAAAACCCTATTAATATTGTGATTCTCTTCATGGTTGCATGCATCTTGGTACCATGGACCTATAGACCAAGTTTGGTAGAAACTAGGTTTGATTTGGTGTCCGTATCGGACATGTATCCAAGATTGAAAAACAGTGTTTGGTGAAATGCCACTTAGGAATAAAAGTTAGTGTTTTGTAAAACAAAATACATTTTTGGGTAGCCTTAGACTTGTAGGACACGAAACCATCTGACTGAGCATAAAACTGTGCCATGTCTGTGTCCAAATTGGACACGAACATGCTGTGCACACACAGTGCACTGTCCCCTGCTACCTGATCCCATTTTCTCCTTGTTTTTGACACGTGGACACATGCCACTTGGCACAGAGGTGGGGGCAACCTCTGACAGGCCCCCCTCGAGTCTCACAACTTCTCGAGTCGTGTCGGACACGAAAACGTGTTCGCACGGGTCATGCACTTCACTGCACAAACACGTTTTTCCTCACTGACACGCGAGTCGTGTCGACTCTGGACACGTTGTGGATACCTTGTGTTGACACGAGTGTGTAGCCCAACACGTGGGCTACACGTGAACATGGCTACGAGGCCCCACGTGGCTCGTGTCGTGTCCACGAAACACGTGAACCACTGCACGACGTGGTGCTAAACTGCGTGTATCAGTCGAGTTTTCTCGACTGATACGGGTCTCGTGTCGACACGTGAGGAGACGTGGACATGAGACAGGCTATCTTAACCCTACACGTGGACATGGCCACGAGGCCCCACGTGGCTCGTGTCGTGTCCACGAAACACGTGAACCACTGCACGACGTGGTGCTAAACTGCGTGTATCAGTCGAGTTTTCTCGACTAATACGGGTCTCGTGTCGACACGTGAGGAGACGTGGACATGAGACAGGCTATCTTAACCCTAGACCAACCCTAGGTGAACCTAGGAACATGACCATGAGACACTTGGACACCTGTGTCGTGTCCTAGACCTAGGTGAACACGTGCACGAGACCGTGCACAGACTGTGTTACCCGATTTGGTATTTTAACTCCTAGACACGTTGTGTCGTGTCGTCATAGACTCCCATGGACACACACGATACGTACACACATGGGGCTGGGGTTACCAACCACTGTTTGTGCGTATTGGTTAAGTTTTCGGTTTCGATTTGGGGTATTCCCAATTTCCTGATACACTGCACAGTAAACCCAATTCTGGTTATTTCCAGTTTTTTCAAAATAAATTTTCAATTGATTTTATTATATATCTATGTGTATATTTGTCTGTATATATACTGTATATATATGTACATATGTATATATATGTGTATGTAAGTGTGAGAGTGTATATATATATGTGTATGTAGGTATACAGATATGTGTGTGTATGTGTGTTTGTGTGGTTCTCAGATATTCTGAGAACCCCCCCCCCCCCTCTCACTGTTACACACACACACACCACTACCCCTTCCCATGACCCCCTCACACACACATGTATGTAAGTGTGAGAGTGTATATATATATATATATATATATATATATATATATATATATATATATATATATATATATATTATATATATATATATATATATATATTTTTTATATATATATATACATATATATATATATATATTTTTTTATATATACATATATATATATATATATATATATATATATATATAAAATATAGATATAGGTTTACCTATATATATATATATATATATTGAATTGTATATAGAGGGCTATGTATATATATTAAATAGATATAGGTTTACCTATAGATAGCTATATGTGAACCTATGTGTAGTGACCTAGAAATATTAGTCTATGGTCATAGTCACTAGCCTATGGCAACTTAGGGGCTAACCCTAATTTGACCATTGACCCTTGACTTAGGTAGTTGACCAAAGTCAACCTTAGGTCAAACTTGACCTAATTAACCTAGAATTGACTAAGATTAACCTAAAGTGACTAGTTAAGCTAAGTTTGACTAAACCTTAACTAGTTTGACATTGGTTGACCTAACTTTGACTAGTTTGACCTAGTTTGACTTTTAAAGTTGACCAAAGTTGACCAAGAGTTGACTTTTGACCAGATTGACCTAGAATCATGTAGTATGCATTGTATACTCTATTTTTTACCATTGTTGATATATTGTGACCTTTTTTGCTCTAAATAGGATCTAGTTACTCCAGTCCAGACATCCATTTTCACCAGTCATTCAGGATATCAGGCGAGTACATTCTCTGACCGTTTCATACTTGTTTAGGCTTTACTTTCTCGCTCTAGATTACTTTACTTGATACTGCCACGTTGGTAACACGGATTGGTACTATATGGATCTTTTCATAAGATGTTATCCCTCTCGGAAGCATCTGGTACTTCATGTTACGTGTGTTTCACTTTCATCATGTACTCCTATGCTTTCACCATGCATGTATAGTCATGTGATCATGTACTCTCATGTTCACTGAGCCCTCATGTATAACTTCATGTATACTCATTTATGAGCCTCATGTGAAGTAATGTATAATAACGTAACTTGTCTAGATCCTTGTGTATTGATTGGGGAAACAGGGGAGTAGAAGTAGTCATGTGAATAATTCCAAAGTAGTGTAATCATGTATAAACTCAGTAGTGTAATCATGTATAAATTCTAGCCATTTACATGCCTATCTTGTACTCTACATCACTAGCCACTTACAGTTCTCTATATACAGTAGATATTTCCTTTACAGCTATCTCTTTTACAGTATATATTTTCTTTCAACATTTTCTGTATTTTACTCTATTGTTTGTATTGTATTTCCTAACCTGATATGAACTGTGTGAGATATATTGTGCTCGTTCCTGTCCTGATTGGACCTGTTGAAAATATTACAGAGGACGAGGATGAGGCATGGGTGACTACATATTATGGAGAAGGTCTAGATGACTCTTGTGATGTAGACCCTCAGCAGGATCCACCTGCAGCTGAGGATGTTGCCCCAGTAGTCTAGGCTAGTATAGCTAGACAGTCATTTTTATATTATTATTTTGTCTCATATTTTGAGTTGTATTTTGAGATGTTAAGATGTATAGACCCTTAGACTTATTTGTATATTGGGTTGATATTCTGGATGTTATGTTATCATAGACACTTAGACTTATTTCTTCTATTGTACTGTTCTCTTTGAGTTACTATCTATCTATCTTTCATTCTTCTACCTTAGATGTGATTGAGACTGTATATTGTTATGTCATCTCCATTTGGAGTATATAAACTGTACAGGTACCCTACATTGTTAGATGTTATGATTTAGGACAACGTTCTACCGCCGATACTGCGGCGTAGGCTGGGCGTATTCACTTCTTCTGCCCTTACTCTAGGGTGCGGGTCGTGACAGCTATTAATGCTCTCTTTTGTGCTATAGACAGGACTGAATTCAACAGGGTCTCTACATGCTCCACCTCATACGAAGTATGGAAGCTTCTGGAGGTGATCCACTAAAGAACCGCATAGATAAAAGAATCAAAAATCAGTCGTCTGACACAAGAGTACGAAGCTTTCAAGATGAAGCCCAATAAGACGATCAAACAGATGATCACTAGATTCCTCTACATCGTCAACCCTTTATCTTATCTTGGTAAGGACTACTCTAACCATGAGAAGATACGCAAGGTGCTAAGGGGACTAACGAAGAACTGGAACCCCAAAGCCACGGCAATCATTGAAGGCAATGATCTCACTCCCATGTCTCTAGAAGCTTTGGTGGGCAAGCTGATGACGCATGAGCTCGATCTCAAAGACTTTGCAGAAACTGCTCCGAAGGAAAAGAAAATTGCAGTAAGTGCTCATCGTCGAAAGATTGCTCCAGAAGAGACCAACAACGATGATTCCGAAGGTGACGATCAAGCACTGATGGTCCGCAACTTCAAGAAATTTCTTTATTTCAACCAAAAAAAGAAGAAACAACATAAAGAATATGATGAAGAGCCCATCTGTTTCGGCTGTAAGAAGACGGGGCATGTCAAGAAAGATTGCCCTACTGCAAACAAAGAAAGCCGATATAAAAGATCGTACAAGAGTCCAACCTCTCAAAACTATGCCAACACAAGTATTTGGCACGAGAGCGAAGCCAGTGACTCAGAAGAAGAAGAGGACTCTCCCAAAGTTACAGCAAACGTCTGCCTAATGGCAACGTCCGAAAAGGTAACAAACGATCCTCTTGATGACTTTACATTTGATGAACTTGGTGATGCTTTTAGTGACTTGCCTGAAGATCACAAGAAGTTTCTTAGCAAGTATAAACGTGCAAAGGATAAGATCAAAACTCATGAAGTTGAGATTCATAGACTTTCATGTTTACTTGATAATATTAGAAACACACCACCCACAGATAACACTAAGGAGGTATCCAAGCTTAAATTAAGCTTACACGATGTTGAATCTCGTATTGAGAAACAAACACATGATATTACAACACACAATAAAGAACTTCTAGATGAGAAAAAGAAGTATAATATTGTTGCTGTAAGAATTGATGCTTTAACTGCCAAGTATAATGATATGTGTGACACCTCTAAAAGATTAGAGATCAAATTGGGAAAACAAGTTGTTCATCATCAAACCCAGTCTCACAGTCACAACACGTACACTAAACAAAAGTTTGTTCAACACAAAAGCACACGTCACAAGAGAAACACATATACTCATGCTACTCATAATCATGCTTTTTTGTACACTTATCCACATACAGCACAAAGAACACCCACTCATACACATGGCACACATAGACATACTCCTATGCACACACATTCTCATGGATTACATCAAATACATAGACACCACTATTATCCTGTACCTAACACGAATATAGATGCTACATGTCACTACTGTGATAAATATGGACACACTTTACCACAATGTAGAATTAGAAGGTTAGTTTATTTAAAACTATATGCATGGGTACCGAAGACTAACCTTTCAGGAGCCTCAAAGACTTGGATACCAAAGGTCACATCTACTCGTGGTGTAGGTAATCCTTCCTTCATCCTCTATAAGCAAGTGGATTCTCGATAGTGGGTGCTCGCGACACATGACTGGGAATGTAAATCTTTTCGTAGCACTATCGATGAAGAGGGAAGGATATGTATCCTTCGGAAATAACTTAAAAGGTTATATCATAGGTAACGGTACTATTGACAATCCTCCTTCTCCCGTCATTAAAGATGTCTGTTTAGTGACCGAGTTAAAGCATAACCTACTCAACATTAGTCATCTTGCTGGTCATGGATATGATATTAACTTTAGGAAAACTAAATGCTCCATATATGATAGATCATCTGGAGACATCATTTTTGAAGGGATAAGAGAAGATAATATATATATATATATATATATATATATATATATATATATATATTCTATCTTTCTAGAGATACTAACAATGCAGAAAGATACCACTACGCTCATAAAGATGAAAGGCTACTTTGGCATATGCATCTTGGTCATGCAAACATGGATACCATATCAAGACTGTCAACCAAGAAGCTAGTAAGAGGACTACCCGACATTACCTTCAAAAAGGATATGGTATGTGCCGAATGTGAGAAAAACAAAGCTACCAAATCCTCTTTTAAATCCACCAACTCTGTATGTACTACTAGACCTTTGCAACAGCTTCATATAGATTTATTTGGTCATAGTAGAGTAGCCAGTCTTGGTGGAAAATTCTATGCGTTTGTAATTGTTAATAATTTTTCTAGATTTACTTGGGTTTTTTTTTTCTTTACAAATAAAAGTGATACTATTTCTATTTTCAAAATGTTTGCTAAAAAGGTTCAAAACGAAAAAGGTTTCATGATTACTCGAATCCGAAGTGATTATGGCGGCGAATTCAAAAACTCCAATTTCAAAAAGTTTTGTGACTCAAATGGTTTTTATCATGAATTTTCGTGTCCTCGAACTCCCCAACAAAATGGTGTCATGGAGCGGAAGAATAGGACCCTTAGCGATATGGCTAGAGTCATGTTGAATCAATTTTCTCTTCTGAAATACTTTTGGGCTGAAGCTGTCAGTACAGCATGCCATATTTTGAATAGGGTGTTGATTCGACCTATTTCGAAGAAAACTCCCTATAAACTTTGGTTTGGTAGAACACCAACTATTTCTTATTTTCGAGTGGTTGGTTGTTGCTGCTGCTCTATTCGAGGTGTGATCAAGAGATTTCCTTCATTTTCCTAGAGTCTGCCATTATGACAGAGTCATAATTATATTTTTGTGTCAGGGCTGTCATGTGTCAGAGCTGTCAGCCGTCAAGGCATTTAATACGATAAAGGACAAACGGAAGAGCTGTTTGCAGGCCACGTGGCTCCTCTCTGAGCCGCATAGAACTTGTTTGAGCCGCATAGACGCTTGAGTCGCATGGATCCTTGAGCCGCATGAACTCTCTGAGCCGCATGGGGCTCCCTGGCTGCATGGATCTTTCTTTATTCTTTTCAATGCTTCTACAAGACCCCCTTCAAAGTTTTTAATTTGTAAAATTGAAATACTTTGAATAAGAAGCATGGCCATGTATAAATTCTCCTGGCCGTATATGATGTCCTGGCCGCATGGATGTCTCGTCCGCATGGATGTCTCGGCCACATGGATGTCTCAGCCGCATGGACTTTCGGGCCGCATAGGCTGTTCTGGCCGCATGAGCTCCTCGTCACGTCATCCTGCCATGTTCGAAAATCTTTTGCATTAAATTTTGTTGATCTGCTGTCAGTTTTTAAGGCCACTTTTTGGGGCAGGATCCCAGGAGTTTGGCCTTCATTTGAGGCAGCTCGCCTCGATAACCGAAGGATCGATTTTTATGTTACACGAGAATCGAAACGCCCTGCTTTTATTTATAAATAGGGACGAGTTCAGTCGAAGGGATTTCTTTACTTTCTCTTTCGTCCCCAACTCTTGCTGTCTCCACTTTCTTTCCTTATCTCCCTTCTTCGACCGTCGAAAATGGCCCCCAAGTCTTCCAAGGTCGCCTCTGCTGCTACGAAGGGCAAGAAAGCGGCTTCCTCGTCGGCCGCCGTGCCCGAAGTGCACTCTGACGTCCATCTTGCTTTCAAGGGTAAGGATTAGATTTGAATACTTTGAACCCTAAGGACCCATGGCTCTGTTGCATAACTTATGCACAAGCCTTCATCCTTCGGCTTTATTGAACTGCCCAAGCTCGACCATGATGGAGCCGTATATGCTGTATAGGCCGCATGACCATCTCATATTCGAGCCGCATAGGGCATGCCCTATGTTTGAGCTGTATGAGAAAGATTTGATCCGCATAAGTACTTCTGGATTTGAACCGCATGAAGCCTCCTTTGAGCGGGACCGCATATGTTTCTGACAAACTGGACCGCATAGAATTTTGTTGAGTCATGCCGCATAAGCTCTTTTGCTAGATAGAACCGCATATTCAACCGAGCCGTATAAGCTATCGAATCAGTGTCACATGGAACTTCCAACTGAATTGGGCCGTATGAGGCTGTGTTGACCCAGGCCGCATAGGCTCTATTGAAGTCGTGCCGCATGAAACCCAGCTGAATTGGGCCGCATAAGGCTTCATTGATCCGAGCTGCATAGGCTCATAGGAACTTCTTTTTGAGAAACATTAAGTGGTTTCATTTTAACCATCTTTTAATCCTGTTTCTTTTGTCCTTCTCCAGTAAACCTCCCAACCAACCCGGCAGGAGAGCTTCTGGTGGGTTTAGCTCAATTTGCCGTGGGTGTGCGGCTCGACAGCTTAATTCGACATGTGATGGATCAGCTTCCCACCAACGAGCCTCTGGAGAGGGTGGCTGCCATCAACAACCAGCCTTTCCACTTTCTTTGCACAATGATGATTTCGGGGAGACTGAACGGAGAATATCTGAAACCAGCTTTTCTCTTTGGAGACGCTTTATCCATAAAGAACTCCTGAGTGCTGGACGTTTCTGAGAACTGGGACTTTATTGTGGATGGGGTGGAGATCCATATTCCCGAGATGGAACGGCATTTTCCCCTCTCGTGGTTTAATATGGTACTGTTGAGCAGGAAAATGGCAGGTTCCCTAACTCCAACCCAATCGGGGATGTTCGTGGGAAACATCCACTATAATATGAGTATTAGGTCAGCATGCGCGAGCAGGGAGTCAGTCAGTCGGAGTGTGATGGGGCTGATTCCTGGTACTCTTATAAACGTGTCTGGTCCCAACTTCACTTTTACTCGAGCTGATACCTTTCTGAATCAGCTCGCTCGCAAGGGGTCTTATCCTGTGGGCAGGTTGTCGCTGCTGAATTGGATAAACCCCATTCCTATATGGGCTAATCTTTTCTCATGGATCCTGAGGAACTACGAGGAATTCCTTCGAGAGATTGGCCTTTACTATGCCATCCGGGGCACTTGCTACGGATTGCCCATTAACAAGCCGCTGTTCATAGCCCTTTTGGAGATGTATAACCGCCGTACGGGGACTTTCTTCGCGCCCGGAGGGGAGTTGGGACTTGCTCTCCATGAAATGCATGCTGTTTCTAAGATGCCGTGGGGGGGCGAGGCCTTTGAAGTATACACCCCGACGAACGAGGAATTCGATGATCTGGATCGACGATTCCCAGGTTTCGTCGCTGTGTACCGGGAACTGCTGTGCCACCATAGCATCTGTCACCAGACTGCTATCAAGAAGAATAATAGCTCAGAAGGGAACGCCCCCATACTACGGCCTGGGTCGCATATCTTTTTAAATTACATCCTTCCGGTCGAGTTTCTTCTCGAGGTCCTCAAACCCAGGCGAAGGTAAAGGACCTGATGTTGAATGCCAAAAGGTCGAGGTCCACCCGCAATAGATTTGGGAGTCGCACTGACTCCTTCATTTATTTCCACTACGGTATCTGGCAGATGTCTGAGAAAGCACTCTTGGCCTTGTTCTTGATGGTGCGGCTACAGAATTGCATAGTCTCGGGAGGGGCAGGTTCTACTGAAAGGATCAGCCGCCACTTCATTCTCTCGACTGTGAAGCTGGTCTTCAAAGTCAGACTGGCCCTTCTTCCGGCTATGGTGTGTAGCTTACACCACGGCCTCCGTACCTTTTCGTCTAAAATCATTGCTCGCGAGATGACACTGGACTTTTAGCGGATAGAGCTACAGTACCATTATCTCATGGGGTGGTTATTGATGCATTACCGGTCGTTGATGAGGCCCGAAACAGAGGATGATGTTACCGCTGATGATGCCTTCCTTTTCCGATACCGTCATCAGTCTTGGGAGTACGACACCATGCCGGCTTGTCGGAGGGCGTTGGCGAGAGTTGACGGGCCCGACTTCTTTGGTTCTCTTCCTCAATTTACTCCTAGAGAAGTGAGGGGGGTACACGTTGATGGCATTGAACCTTTCCACTTCTTATCTGAGAAGATGCTTCTTTGGCTGTGCAACATTCGCCCCGCGCACCTAGTATATCATTACCGAAATAACGTATACCTGGAGCCTTATTTGCCTAGTAGGTTTTCTCGTCAATTCGGGTATAGTCAGCTGTTCCTTGACTGCCCCAGTGCTTACCTGGGCTTTGAGGGCAGTGTCCATGACGGTATCAGGGCTTGGCATTATTACAATGCGGTCCATACCCGGGCTAGCTTCTCGTTCCCTGACGCTAAGACGTCAGGAGAGATTTTGTACATGGCGACCCTTTATCATGTTGCGACGAGCAAGCCTCCTGTTAACTTTGACCTGAATACCAGTTTCATTGATGGCACTGGCTTGGCCGAGAAGTCCGAGGGATCCAGGAAGAGAAAGAGAAGGGCGAATAGGGTTCCCGTGCCGGACTCGGAGTCCACTGCGGCAGACGAAGAGGATGATGAGCAGGACGCCGATGACTCGTCGCACTCTTCGGACGAGGAGGTGGGGGACCAGCCACCTACTGTACCGAACGAAGAGGTGGAGGATCATCCACCTGATGTGCCTGGTGCTTCGCACAAACGAGGCAGGCGTCTGTCTACTGACGATGGCAGGACCTACTCCATGAAGCGGGCTGCGGTAAGACGTCGCAGGCTGTTTATTGATGATGCTGACACTGTTTTTGAGGTGATTGGAATTTCTACTGCCTTTTTCTTCTTTTACTAAGTTATGGCCTAATCATTTTTTCTTTTGATCTTTGTAGGCGTCAGAGGAGTCTGCTTCTCGGGACTCGAATGTTGAGGTCGATCCGGCCTTGTCTACTTTGATCAATGATATGTGCACCGCTATCACTTCTGCTGGGGTTCTTCCGGAGGCGGCCGGGGAGTCTCACCTTGTTGAGACCTCAACCCATGGGGGCGGGGGCTCTACTGTATCTGTCCCTGAGACAGCCAAACTTCAACAGGATGATACTGACCTGGCTAGCTCCCTTTCAGTGGTGGCCGGGGCAGAGAAACCAGTTGAATTTGACTTGGAAGCCGCGGGTGGGGAGACTATGCCAGCTGCGAACGAGCTGCAGCCTCCGTGCTCTTTCCCTGGTAAGATAAACTAACTTCTTAACTTGTGAGGAGGCCTATTTGCTCTATCATCCTGTCCTTCGGGTCACGTGGATTAATGGTTGCTTTGGACGTGCAGGTCCCACCTCTTTATTGCCGATGACGGACACTGCCGGGGCGGACTCTACCGAAGGGGATCTGATGGAAGCACGCGTGCCTCCTTCTTTTCCAACCTACACTGAAGGGCCTCTAGCTGGGTCGAGTTCGGGAGGCCAAGTGATAGCACAGATGGGGCAAGGAAAGACGCTTTCTGCGCCCTCCTCTGCGAATATGGTTTCGGGAGTTAACCTTTCTGCCCTGCCAAGTATCTAGGCTCTTCGGGCGGCGGAAGAGGGGCTAGCTGCTATTCATGCATCTTTTCGCACAGAATTCGTTTCCCTGGTGGCGGGGACGACAAGTTCTGAGGCTACTCCTTCGGTACTGCCTGTCACACTCCCTTTGATGCCATCCTCTACAGATGTTTTGGATGAAGTGTCCCAGGATGTGGTCGACAGCTTTCACCGCCACCTGAAGAGGGGGATTGAGGCCGCTGTGGAGAGAGGAACTCCCTTTGCTATGGCCCGTCAATGCGCCGGTGGCCAAATTAATATCCTTAGAACACTTTCTGGTGGGGCGGGACTAGCGGCGCTTCTGGAGCCTAAGCTTTTAGAGGCCGATCGTCTTGTGGCCCAGTTTTGCGTACTGTGACAAGCTGATCTATCAGTGGCAATAGATCAAGAGCGTACTTTTCTCACAAATGCGGTAGAGAAGGTGAGGGTTGCTCGGGAATTGCTCAAGCCAGCTATATTGAAGGATTGTCGGGATCTGGCTCAGTTGTACGATCAATGGAGCCGTCGCACTGAAGATTGTGCGACTCGGGAAGTGACTGCCTCCCACGGGGTAACTGACACCTGAGAGCAGATTCTTGAACTCCAAAGAAATCTGGCCTTCCTGGAGTCCGAGCTCGAAGCTGCTCGTACTGAGAAAGGGGTTGTTATTCAGAAGGCTGACAAATTTAGTAGAGCTTTTGCCAATCTGGAACTTGCTCTGAAGAAGATGGAAAATGACTGGCAGGCATATATGTACTTGAATGATGTGGAGCAGTTGTCCCAGGAGGCTGAGCGTCGAGCTAGACAGCGGCTTGAGCGGGGGACTACCTTGGTGAGAAACCGCCTTTTGGAGTTGTGTAATGCCGAACTATAGTCGGCCTTTTCTTCTTTTGTTCATGTTTTCTTTATCTTTTCTTTTTAAGAGGGACATGGTCCCTACCATATGTAATGCTTTTTCGTCTTTCAAATAAAGAGTACTTTCCATTTTACCCTTCATTTGTATTGCTTGTTCGTGCCTGTGGTATTATGGGAGAGTTTGCCCCGCATGAGGGACTTGTTTGTGGACCTGTTACCCTTGGTATACCTTGGTTTTTAGGTACGGATAACAAGTTTGATTGGGGATACCTAGAACAGTTCTATAGTAAGGTGGTATTTATGGACCTATTATCCTTGGCGTACTTCGGTTGTGGGTACGGATAATAATTCGAAAGGGAATCATCATACTTACTCAGAGGTAATGAGGACATGGCAACCATGAAGATTTCTTCGACGGAGCCTTCCCATTCAGAGGTAATGAGGACATGAAAGGAGTGGGCTCAATGAAGGAGGGTACATAGAACGACTCAGAGGTAATGAGGACATGGAAGTTATATGTAAAGGGGTGATTTGTTTTTGGCAGAAGTGAAACGACTCAGAGGTAATAAGGACATGGCCGTTTTAGAAATTTGTGGATCTGTTACCCTTTTTGTGCACTGGGAGTGCGGGTAGTGGATCATGAGGGAGGATTTCTTTCAGGAAAAAAGTTCAGAGGTATGGTCATACATGACTTACTATCTAAAAGAATGATGGGAATGTGAGTTCAGAGGCACCTACAGGTACATGACTCGATAATCTGGGATGTTGTGGATGTGAGTTCAGCGGCACCAGCGGGTACATAACTCAATGATCTGTAATATTATGGATGTGAGTTCAGCGGCACCAGCGGGTACATAACTCAATGATCTGGAATATTATGGATGTGGGTTCAGCGGTACCAGCAAGTACATGACCCGATAATCTGGAATATTGTGGATATGAGTTCAGCGGCACCAGCGGGTACATGACTCGATAATCTAGAATATTGTGAAAGTGAGTTCAGTGGCACCAGCGGGTACATGACTCGATAATCTAGAAAATGTCGTTTAGACATAATATTTCTTCAGGAATTTGCCGTTGACGGGCAACATGAGCAAGTCTCCATTTTTTTTTGCGAGGCGGTAAGCACCGTTGGAGAATACAGCCTCGATGATAAATGGACCTTCCCATTTTGGCTGGAACTTGCCGGCGGTCTTGTGAGTCATGACCATCGGCCTTCGGACTGCCAGAACGAGATCGCCTACTTGGAATGTTCTGATTTTAACCTTCTTGTTGAAGGCTCCGGAGATGCGTGCTTGGTATAGCTCGATCCGTTGCTGAGCCAGGAGGCGCTTTTTATCTAAGGCCTCTAACTCTTGTAGTCGGCGACGGTAGTTATCATCCGTCGTTAACTGATAAGTGAGGACGACGCGGAGTGAGGGTATTTGAGTCTCCAATGGAAGGACTGCCTCACTTTCGTACACCAAGGCGAATGGTGTGTTCCCTGTGGCCGTTCGGACTATGGTACGGTACGCCCATAGACATTCACCAAGCTTCTCGTTCCAGTCGTGTTTGTTGGAAGAGACAAAATTCTTGAGAAGTTTGATGATTGTTTTGTTGAATGCCTCTGCCAACCCATTTGCTGCCGGATTATATGGTGTCGAAGCAATATTCTGGATGCGATGCTTGTTGCAGAACCGATAGAAGGCGTGGCTTGCAAACTGCGAACCATTATCGTGGATGATCCTTCGGGGCAGTCCAAAGCGATAGATGACGTGATACTTGAGAAAGCTGATTACGTTTGAAGTCTTCACTTCTGTGAGCAGGACAGCTTCTGCCAATTTGGAGAAGTAATCCATGATCGCGAGTATGAAGCGATGTCCACGGGAGGACGGTGGAGTAATCGGACCGATGATATCTATTCCCCATGCTTCAAACGACTAGGACGCTACTGTCGAATGTAGAAATTCGGATGGCTGGTGGATGAAGTCCGCGTGGACTTGGCAGGCTTTGTACTTTCTTGCATAGTCTATCATATCTGCTACCATCGTGGGCTAGTAGTAGCCCATTCGGCAAAGACGGTCTTGCAATTTAGGGCCAAGCTGATGGGCCCCGTAAATACCATCATGAGCTTTGCATACGGCTTCTTTGGCTTCTGCGTTTGACAGACATCGAAGCAATAATCCATCATAGGATCGGCGATACAGCATTTTCGTCTCTATATCATAGAAAAATCTGAGAGAACGCCTTCGGATAGAGGTGGCCTCTTTTGGGTTCTCGGACAGGATGTCGTAGACTACGAAGTCAATGAATGGTTGTCTCCAGTCTGGAACTTCGTCGATCGTCTGAGCGGAATAACTAGCCACGAATTGAACGTTGTTCTTAGGGTAAACCAGTTCGTGGCCTATCACATCTACCAATTGATGAGTATGATTTGGCACTGCTAGGGAAGCGGCCAGGCCTGCTAAGGCATCGACTTCGATATTTTGGAGCCTGGAAACATGTTCGATGAAGAACCCCTCGAACGATGAGATGATGTCGATCGCTATTTGGTGATAGGGGATCATGTCTTCATGGCGGACTTCGTATGAACCCCGGATCTGGTTGACGATTAACTGTGAATCGTCGTATGCTTCAAGATATTCTATCCCCAACTCTCTTGCAAGTTGGAGGCCAATGACCAAAGCGTTGTACTCGGCTACATTGTTAGAGCAAGGCTCTGTGAGAGAGTAAGCGCGGTTAATCACCGATCCGGAAGGGGAGACCAGCACCACCCCGACTCCGACGACGATGTTGCCTTTAGGTCTGGTCCTTGAGGCGCCGTCGAAGAACATTCGCCATATATTATCGTGAAAGGTTGCACGCGAGTCGGCGACCTCATCTGGGATTTCTTCATATATTCTGGACGACTCCGAGCCCGGGTGGGCTGCCAAAAAGTCTGCCAGGGCTTGACCTTTAACAGCCTTTTGAGGAACGAAGATCATATGATAAGGGGACAGCAATATTGCCCATATAGCGAGGCGAGAGCTGAGTGCCCCTGGTTTAGTCATGAGGACTCTGAGAGGGTTGACTCGTGAGATCACATGTATGGTTTGTCCAGTGACATAGTGCCGCGTCTTCTGAATGGCGAACACCAGGGCGAGGCATTCCTTCTCCACAGCGATGTATCGGTGCTCTGGTCCAATCATCATTCGACTGAGGTAATATATGGCTTGTTCATGGCCTACATCGTTGTTTTGTGCCAGCAGAGCACCGAGGGAATGTTTCATTGCTCGTACGTAGAGCAAGAATGGTTTTCCAGCAACCAGGGCCACTAGGACTGGAGGGTTCGACAAATATTCTTTGATGTTGTCGAAGGCACGCTGACATTCTTTGTCCCATACGAATGAGACGCCTTTCTTCATGAGATGGGTGAATGGTCGACATCGTCCGGAGAGGTTAGAAATGAACCTCCTGATGTAAGCTAGCCTCCCTTGAAGGCCTCTGAGTTTACGAAGATTTCTCGGGGGACCCATTTCCATGATTGCCTTCGTCTTCTCTGGGTCTACATGAATTCCCTGTGCAGTAATAATAAAACCCAGGAATTTTTTGCTAGATACACCCAAGAAGGATTTTGTAGGATTTATCTTCAGGTTATGTGCTCGCATCAGGTCGAATACCGTCCTCAGATCCTGGAGGTGATCTTCCTTATAGCGGCTCTTGACGGCGATATCATCAACATAGCACTCCACAGTCTTGTGCAAGTGTTCTCTGAAGATGATACTCATGGCTCTTTGATATGTGGCGCCAGCATTCTTTAAACCGAAAGGCATGACTGTGTAGCAGTATGTGCCAATCGGTGTTCGAAATGATGTATGCTTTTCGTCGTCAGGAGACATCTTAATTTGGTTATACCCCGAGAAGCCATCCATGAATGACATGCATTCGAAGCTGCATGTGTTGTCAATCATGATGTCTGTGATAGAGAGGGAGAATTCATCTTTGGGACATGCCTCGTTCAAATTGCGGAAGTCGATGCAGATTCAAATTGCGGAATTCATTGCAAATATTTGCTACATGCAAAAGTCTCCACTTTCTTTCCTTATCTCCCTTCTACGAGGCGCCACCCTCCCACCTGGGCGCATCCCCAGGTGCGTGCACGACGCCGAGGGCCGCCGCCGCTCGCCAGAGAACGGCAAAATGCACGCACTTACAGGGAACACACCAGCAGCAGTCGCAGCAGAGTACGATGTTCGTCGCAAGAGTTCTTCGCACCTACTCAACGATTTCTCGAACCGCTTGCACCGGTACGTAGCTAACCTATACCTCTTTCCATTCATATATCAGGATGGTAGTATGTCGAAGTTGTAGGGCTTGGCAAGCCCCGAAGCATTCTCTTTTCGTAGAGGCCTATCGAAGCGGGCCTCTATCTGCTTCTGTTTATTGGCGGCTGGAGGCATAGACGGGCCCTCCTCCTAGACAGTAGGGATGGTGCAAGTAGGCACCACCTCGACGGCAGCTTCATCAGATTGGGCGTTCTATTGTGAACGCGTCTGTACAGGAAGTGCCTCTTCTGCTGAAGAAGAGACCATGCGGCAAGACTTGATCTTTCTGCCTTTGGATTTGGAGGTAGGGCGTACCTCCGGTTGAGTTACCTCGGAGACAAGATCTGGGTGAACCCAGAGGATCTCTCCCCGAGATGTGGTGAATGGGATGAGTCCACTCACGTTGTCACGAGTAGGTGGCAAGTTAACCACCTCCATTGTCGCCTTAGGGATGGGGACGACGCCATCTTGTGTTGTAGTCTGCGGCAGGGTGCCAAACTGAAATGAAACCACATTGGCTGTCACCGTCTTCTTCTCGTAGTCGACGGAGATTACATCCACGTTGATCATGCACTGGATATAATTCTTGAGGACATAGCAGTCCTTGGTTGGGTGTCTGACAAACCGATGGTAGTGACAGTACCTCGGGTTGTCCACTTTCCTAACCTCGTCGGGACGCTTCGGGTCCGGCAGCTTGATCTTGTCACCCTGCTTCAGTATCTCAAAGAGTTGCAGGGTGTCTTTGTCGTTGAACGAATAAACCTCCTTTGGCCTTAGTGCAGGTGGAGGCTACTGAGTAGGTGCTGACGCACCTTTTGAGGCATTGACAGTCAACGCCTGTTTCTCCTTCGTGTCTTGTCTAGTGTTGTTGGCTGCAGGCCATTTTCCCTTGTCCTCAAAGGTAGGGAAACTGACTCCCAGAAGATGAGCATTGGCCGCCTTCTTTTTTGCGGCTTCTTCTTCAATGATCAAGAAGCTCCAATCGGAAGGAGGAGTAGAGTTGAGCCAGAGTTTGACTGCAGGCAGCATATTCATGCTGCAGGAGGAGAGGAGCACATGTTCTGGCATGCCCGGGGGCAGTCTGAAGCAGGCATGTCAGAAACGTTCGATGAACACCCGAACAGTTTCCTTCTCCTTCGGGCGTATCTCTATAAGGGACGCCATTGTCATGTCTTTTCTGCCTTCGTAGAAACGGTCAAGAAAAAGGCACGTCAGGTCGTTGAAGGAGGATATAGAATTGTCGGGGAGGCTGTAGTACCAGTCGTACGCCACTCCCTTCAGTGCTCCAACAAATATGCTGGTGAGTAGCGCATCCTCCTTCGAAAGATGTTCCATCTGAGACTGAAAGTACGTCAGATAGCGACGAGGAGAGTCCTTTCCGTCGTATGGCGTCAGTATTTGTGGTTTATACTTAGGAGGATAAACCACTTTGTTCCACTCGAGGGGATAAGGTTGGGTAATCCCCATCTTTTGGCGCTCCTCTTATCTCGTCTTAGACTCAAAGCGCTCGCACAAGTCCCTGATCATCTCGACCACGTCTTCCGTGGAGCTGGAAGTCAGGGAAGGTGGTACTACTTGAAGTTGAGCATTTGAAGGCTCCGATGTTCGAGGTGCTTCTCGGCGATCCGTATCCAAGGATACCCGTTGAAGGGGTACACTTGATTCTCCATTGGCCCCTGGGTCGGGACCGGTAGAAGGTATCTTGGCCAAAGCTGACCGTATCTCAAACACTGCTTGAGTCAGTGTTTGCATGGAGGCAGAGAGGGTTTTTAATCCTCCCTCTAATGTGTCCATGCGCTGGACGAGGTCTGGTGGCGGTGCATCAGAGTCGGAATCACCCCCAGCCATGTATACTGTCATGACACGGCTGGAAGTGGATGGATCGGTTGATGCTTCGCTCTCGGCTTCACTCTCTTGTAGGAGAGTTGCCTCTCCTGGAGCTTCGTCCTGGCCACCCCCGGCTATGTTCTGGAGAACGTTCTCGACGGGAGCATCTGTAAGGGCCTGATTACCCTTGGTTCCGTCTTGAAGGACTTCTTCGTCGCCGAGACTCAGATCTGTGGGGGCTAGACTACCCCCGGCTGTGTTTTGGGGGATACCCTCGTCTTGAAGGACAGGGGCTAGATGACCCTCAGCCATGTCCAGCAGGCTGACTTCGAGGAGATCAGCCTCAGCTGTACTTTGGAAGACAGCTTCGTCTTCGGAAGGAGGCTCGATAAGGGTCTGACTACCCCCAGTTTTCTCCAAGATCTTCTTTCTCCCCCGAGTGCCTTGAAACCCTCCGGAGGATGAGACGCTCGCCTTGGTTTTCCTCGGCTGGCTCTTGGACGAGGACGAGGAGTTGCCAGTTGTCTTTCGGACTGACGAGGAGTTAGAGATCATGTTGCATGAAGCAACCCTTGGCTCTTCTTTTGTTGACACCTTCTTCCCGAGGCGACGTCGGAGGGGTGTCGACGATTGCAGCCGCTGGAACACTGACTGCCTTGGTGGGACTGCCGCCTTGCAACGCAGTTGATAGTGACCATAGCACAAGTGTGCCCTGTAAGGGGCGCATCGTACTTGTCGGTCGGCTCTCCTAATCGGCGCTTGTGAGTGATCACATTGTGCAAAGTGTTGGAGGAGAGTGCCACCTTCATACCCCCTTCAGGCGCAAGGCAAGGCCAAGCGCCGGGGTGGTCAGGTGAATGCTGTGCCCCCTGATCTAACACCAAACAGGTGTCCCGATCAGTAGTGGGGGAAAAAATTTGAAGTGACTTGAACGGACCTCAGACGTACGACCAGAGGAGGCGCGGGAGTTCAAGACCACTGGATTTGCCTTACTCGACTTGGTTGTGCCCGCAATAGATGCGCCCAAGTGAGACAAGGACTTTGAAGGTCGGCTCGTTTCTGGCGCAGAAGCACCTGAGTCGACCTTATACAGCTTACCATCAGCAGCACGCATGATTGTGAGCGCATACTTCTGGCTTGCTGCTGGCATAGCACGTTTGGGGCGCATGGCCCGTACTGTCTTGGATTTCTTTGTACCAGGCTGCTGGTGCGTATAGTACTCAGAATCCAAATTCTCCTCGCCATTACAGTTAGTGAGTCTGTCAAAGACAGAGACCTTCTGTGGTGCATCAAAGGTAATGTACGGGGCATTGGCTGCGCCCCTGCTCCGTCGACACATCTTCCTCGCCTGAGAGGAAGATGGCTGGGAATGTGGTCAGCCGCACGTTTCCCCGAGAGATGCGCTGCACCAGTGGGCACATCTTGGATGCTGAGAACGTCAGCAGGAAGGGATGGCTGGATCAGTGCATCCCATTCGGTGGTGGTGCCCGAGGCGTCGACCTTGCGCACCCAGACTCGACGGGTCTTCTTCGGCTTCGGCAGCTGCTTCGAAGGACTCGCACTGCCTTCAGAGATGAACTCCTCATACGCCTATTGATTGAGGCATACGACCAGCGTCTTGTGGGAGGAGCTCACCTTCACATCGTCGGATTGTGACACAGCTTTCTCGGTGGAGAAGAAAGAGGTCCCCAGCAGAGTCGCCAGCTTGTTTGCCATTAAAATTCTTTTATTACAAATTTCAATACAAACAGAACAGTGTTACAATATAGGACTTAGATGTAGTCCTAGGAGTACATTTTTGTTTATCTGTGTCCCTTGTGCCGATGGAGTGAGTGATAATATGTTGACTCCGTTGACGATCTGACGACGGTTATCGGTTCTCTGAAGGTCTGGATTGCTCTGGGTGCTGGAGCTTGCTGAGAGGAGGGAAACATTGAGTGTCTGTATCTGCCTCTCTGGTGGTGTGTTTGTTCGTTTTTTCGTTGTTGTGTGTCTGTAGGAAGGAAATGATCCCTCTTATTTATAGTCTACAGGCTGGCTGCTCATGTGCGCATATGTAGGATGCGCCTGAACGCGGGGATGCCACGTGGTGGTTGCTGATGGAGGCGTATGAACGATGCACCTTGATCGAGGGTTTGAATTATTCATGCTGTTGTTGTGGGGCGGCACGTAGCAGAGGGAAAGATCTTTCTGTTGCTGAAATCTTGGGTGAGTTGAGTCAAAAGACACGTGTCATCGACCCATGGCTTAGAGATCTCGGATTTGATGGAGAATGATCATGTAGGATGCGCCTAGGATTGGGCGCATGAGGAGGCTTTGGCTCGTAATCTTTAGGAGTCACGAACCATTCGGGGTGCATGGCTTTTGAGGCGCATGCGAGGCTTCAGTAGTGACTTAACTCCTGTCTTTCAGGATCAGAAAGAAGTCTGGGGCGCATAGCTTTTGAGGCGCATGCAGAGCTTTAATGGTGACTTTCCTTCTGTCTTTAGGGATCAGTAAAAAGTCTAAGACGCAAGGCTTTTGAGGCGCATGCAGATTTGGGCGCATGGCTGCAGAGGCGCATGCGAGTGGTTGGGTGGCCACGTGGCAGTAACCGTCGGAGAAGAGTAATGATGATGTCGATGTTGGCAACGCTTCGTCTTCTAAACTGTTCAGACTTCGGGAGGTGTGCTGCCAACTCTGTCAGTTCAGCATTTAATATTTTTAACATTCGATGGACAGCTGAGTGGGCGCATCGGTCGGCGTTCCACTAGGCGTATGGGGACGCATGGGGTTGCATCCCCTGTGATGTGCTTGGTGCTCAAAGGGCGCGTCTGTGTGATGCGTGTTAGCCCAATGATTATATCATGTTTTTGAATATGGCTAATCAATTAAGTTTAACATATTGACATCACTAATATTCATGTAATCACTATCATGTTGCTACTTAATACTTAGCACTGTCCTTATCTTAGCATTGTCCTAATGTTCTATATCATATGTTTGTATCATAATACAGTATACTGCTTTGTTCTTCTAACATGTATTTGTAGACATGCTGTAAGCATGATCAAACATGATCAAACCAGGACATATGCAATAGAGAATTATTGATGGGCCAAAGACGACGTTATACAAGAAGATTTCTCTGAACCGCCTAACGACCTATCCGGGGCCTCGCATCGGGGGTACCGCTGCCCGTTCAGCGGACAGGGGTCGAGGGGGCAGCGCCCCCCGTCAGTGGTTCGGGGGCGAAGCCCCCGAAAGGTATTCAGATTTCCAGATCTGTTTATCTTTGGACGATTGCCGTCAAGGAAAAAGGCGTCTTCAAGTTTGCTCAAATATTTGAAGAAAGGCGTCATCAAAGGGCTCTTGGTTTTCCTATTTCATGAATGTAATTTTGCATATTTATTGAGTCTAGGAATACGATGTACACTGCATCGTACTGGCAAATAGGCTACCCAAGAAACGTTTTCAAAATACCCTTTTATTTTGAAAACAAGCCCACTTCCAAAAGCCCAAACTACTTGACTTTCCAAAAAGCCCAAAAATCAGTTTGTAAAAACCTTGACAGAACTCAAACAGAACTCGGACAGAATTCGGCCAGAGTTCGGCCCAAATTCGACCAGAGTTCGGCAGAGTTCGGTTAGTGAATGTTGCTTTTTGAACTTGGTCTCCCTGCAGTTACGGATCCCACCGAGATTTTCTCATAGAGTTCTGCCCGAATTTTGTCCGAATTATGCCTTTGGAAAAACTATCAATAGAGAAGGATTTCGATCATTTCAACTCACTCATTCACTTTCATATCTCTTCTCTATAAGCCTACTACTTCTTCTAAAGTATTCTGAGCTATTCATTTTCAAATCCCAAGCCAGTTACAATCCTCTAGTCGATTTGCCAGTGCGGTACGGTCTAGAAGATTCAGAGTGGTTGTAATCGGAGGCTTGATTGAAGTTAGACACTTCACAATTGAAGTTGGTCGAGTACTTCGGATCAAAGCTCGCGTTGTAGAAGTTGCAAGAACTTCGGATGAAAACTTGTGGTGATTTTCCATAGTAGATTCAACTGGAAGCTAGAGTTCTTCCGACTGGACTAGTCCTCACAAGAGGAAAACTAATATACATCCTTGTGTTTGTGTTTGCTCTCTACTCCCTACTTTTTATTTACATATCTGTGATATATTATCTGTGATCTTGTTACTAACAATTTTAAATAGTTAATTTTTGCTGTCTACTCTATTCACCCCCCCTCTAGAGTATTGCGCTTTACAACTCGTTCCTATAATCGGTCCTATAATTGGTATCAGAGCAGGTTCTTCAACTAGAGAGCAGGTACTGCAACTAGAGGTAATATATTCTGATCCCAATTGTTCCTACAATTGGTATCAGAGCAGGTGCTCCTTCTAGAGATATTATTGCAGGTGCTCCTTATAGAGATATTATTGCTTATACCAATTGCTCCTTCAATTGGTATCCTAGCAAGGACTTTATTATTTGGCTTAACATCCTTGGAGCAGATCCTCATTATCAAAGCGGGCTATACAGGTAAAGCGAGGTAATATTGTTATTATATAACTACTGTTACATAGATCACTGTATCACATATAGCAAGTATGTACTTCACAACTGAAGAGCAATCCTCAAATAAACTCCCACTATTTGATGGAACAAACTATAGCTATTGGAAGACACAGATGAGCTTCTACTTGAAGTCTCTAGATTTTGACTTATGGTCAATTGTTGTCACCGGCTACAAAAAGTCTACTATCACTTCTATTCTTACATCCTCTATAATCAATAAGCCTTATTATAGTTACACGGATGAAGAGAAGAAGTTAGCTAGCCTTGATGCAAAAGCTATGCATATGTTTTATTGTGCTGTAGACACAAATGTATTCAATCTTATTTCTTCTTGTACAACATATCATAAAATTTGGAAAGTTCTTGAAGCTACTTATGAGTGCAGGTATGAAAGCAAAGCTGGCAACTCCAGAGAGAAGGATAGTCTTCATAATGATGCAAATATATACATGACGAAATTAGGATTTAAGGTACAGCATAATCCCTTATACGAAGAAGAGCTTGTATGTGACAATTACAAGAAGATAGACCACATCCAAGAAGATTGTATTACTACAAGAAAGGAGAGTCACTACGAACAATCAAATGAAGGAAGATCATCGGGCATATGGTGTGAAAGCGAAGCAAGAGAGTCTGAAGAAGAAGAAGAAGAAGAAGAAGAAGAAAAACCTCATCAAGCTGCAAATTTATGCACAATGGCATTATCTAACGAGGTATAAAATAATTCTTTTTCTGAAGAGAGTGAATTTTCTTATGATAATTTATCTGATGCTTTCAGTGATCTGTTAGAAGAACACAAGAAAGTATTAGATAAATATAAGCAAGCTACAAAGGATATTCTATCCTATAAGCGTGAGATTGAAAAGCTTACTTGCTTATTGAATGATGCTAGAGATACTTCTACTTCTGATAATTCTACTGAGATTTCCACACTGAAGTTTAGATTGCATGAGGCACTTGATTGCATTGAGAAAAGCATTCAAGAAAATGCTAAACTTAAGGAGGAACTAGAATCAGAAAAGAAGAAGTATTCTATTGCTTCATGTAGAATTGATGCTCTTACTGCTAAGTCTGATGAGATCTGTGCTAACTCTAAAAAGTTAGATATTAGACTGGGAAAGCAGGTAGTACAACCTACGACTCAGTCTAACACAAGACACTTAGCACATCATAATGTCACACACGTCAGATCATTTAGAAGGGAAGCAAGCAAAGCTAAAGCTTCACACAACCATGCTTTCTATTGCAAGTATCTACGGACATCATATCACACTACTGCACGTTCTCATACTGCTACACATAGTACTAATATTAATTCTTTCTGTCATTTGTGGTATGAATGGACATGTTTCTAATCATTGTCAGATTAGAAAACTAGTTGATATGAACTTGTGCAAATGGGTTCCCAAAGCTAACAAATGTGGATCCAAGTATTGGATACCAAAGTCTTCACCTAATATTGCAGGTGAAGCTTCTTATATCAAATAGAACCATGGAACATGTTGGTGATTACAAAGCTACAAAGGTCATCTTCCAAGCAATTGTACCAACAGAAGTGTGGTCACTAGAACCACTTCAGTAACATGCTTTCTAAATAGTTCTTAATATCTAGCATGTTCTTACAGATGTTTTGCGATTAGCTTTCATCTATATCTTTTTAAGTGTTTATTATTTGAATCAATGTGAGACATAATCCTAGCTTGGCTAGCTGTTTAGCTTAAATGTTTAGTTCACACTATATAGTATTTTATTAGTGTGACACATTTATCTATGTATGCTATTTACTCTTAATCTTTATTCTTGAAGCATGCATAGGAGCTTAATTTTGTTTTGGTGAATATGCTTTTGTCTCTTCGCCTTTAATATTTTTAATGGTCACTTCTTACCGATTTGTCTTTAACATGTCATATTTACTTTGATCAGTAATTTGTGAGTATGTATGTTTAGCACAAGTCTGCTATTTACTTGAAAAGTATATACATATATTTTTATGTTAACCTTGTGCTTGCATAATATACTTTACTATTGATTCTCATATTTTAATTATTTTGATTAACTTCTTATGAATCAATTACATCTTTGTCTGATAAAGTTTATTTATGCATGTTTTTGATGCTTGTTAATGATAGATGAATAATTTATTTTCATTTATATATTGCTCATGTTTCTTATATTGTATAAATATCTTTATGGGAATATATGAGTTAAGTTCAAGTTCTATATTATTTTAAAAAGTAGTTTTTTTTTTAAACTTGTGCTTATCTCATACTTAAGCTATCATTTTTTTTTATGTTCTTATCTTTATTAGCTTATTCCTCAAAGCCTCTTTTAATGATGTATGTTTTTTTTGGTTTTTTGGTTGACATTTTTGATACATGATATTTTTAATATCTAGATCTTGATAAACCATTCCTTGGATATTTAATTTTAGGAATTCTGGATTTTGATGTTGTTCGATGATACTGCATATATTCCTTTGAATCTATGTTCTTAAGAGTAGAAATCATTTTGGAAACAAGCCGAAAGGGTCCTTCTGTCATACATGTGTAAATAGCCTGAAGCGACACGGTGCACTAGTCTTCGGACTATCGCTAGCTGGGAACCGGCCCCTACAGCTAACCCGAAGTGATCAATACTTTATAGACTTAAGATTTATTAAGGTGTACTTGCAACTATTATCTAGTTCTGGATCCAAGGTGCTGTCAAATCTCCTAGGTTCCAGAATACATCAACGTATCTAGGTCTTACATTTTGATTTACTAATGTTTTTATATTTTATTGTTACCCAATGATTTTGTAGCACATATGGATAAATGTAAATTGATACATCTTATAACGTATGCTACATTATTCTAAGATTTTCTTTCAAGTCCATAGAATATAATTTATTTTATATTACACTGATTCTTCTTAAATCCTCGGTTATTAAAGAAGAGATTTATTTTGGGTACAAGCCTACAAAAGGTCTGTCTATCACCACGACTACGGTCGAAGCGAAGCGGTACTTAAATGTTCCCCGGTGAACCTCCGTTAGCTGGGACAGTACCTCTACAGCTAACCCAAGATTGATCAACTCTTTATAAACAAAAGATTTATTGAGATCTAGTTGCAATTGTTATCTGATGGATTTTGAATTTTAGATTTGATGGATAATATTATCTCTTTATATTTTCACAAAAGGTAGCATATGTTGATCTATCTTGTCGATTGTGAGATTCTATAGCATAGATCAATTTATGTCATCTTTTGACTTATACGATTATTCATCATGCTAATTTGAAATATACTTTGATTGTTTTATTTTTTAAATGTTCATTTAATGGATATTTCTTCTTTTGTCTAAAGATGATTGTTTTTCGTATTCATGACTAATCATTGAATATTATGATATTGTGATTTCATCTTTAGCTTGTGTAATATTCATAATATTAATAATTTTGAGCTTTATATTATTATCTTCTTATTCAAGTTACTTACTGTCTATAACAGTAATTCTTTGCGGGGAGAAGTCATACAAATTGAATCTCTCTCTCAAAGCGTTTCTTTTCTTCAGTGAACACCGTACTAAGGCTTTACAAGGAAAGAAATGAACTTTGATAAGAAGACCTAATATTTTTGAATTAGTTTTCTTCTTTCGAAAATATGTCTCTGAATTTTATTTTAAAATTTTGTCAATATTATTATTTTTGGATATAGCCATGTAAAGGTGGAGCGGTTAATTGTTTCAAATCAATTATCCCCTTGACATGCCATATATCTAGAATAAACTTTTCGTTGGACATTTATCAGATTATGTTTATTTGTTCAAATGGATTTATTTATGAACTAAGGATTCTTTTATTAAAAAATTTTCCGTGATTCGAATCGCCAACTTTCAGTCTGAGGACTAAAAGGACGCATTCGAACATTTACTAATACAGTTTTTCGTAATAAATTCTATTTTTTTGAAAAATCTTTTTGATTTCTTTTTGTTTTATTGAATCTGTCCGGTACTCAACTGTTATTATTGAAGACAGTTTTCAAGATCTTTTAATGTCTTAAAATATTTTTTATATATATTATTGGAGATACATATTTTATTTACTTCATCTTTAAGCGTTTATTTATTGGATATTTCTTTTTCTTGCGTAAAGATGACATTTGTTTTGAGTTTGGAATTTTATATGCATTTGATCAAAGGAAAGAAAAGATGCATATCTTGGATATCCCATAGATCTTGTGATTATTTCTTTTATCTATTTTATGCATATAAATTATTATTTTTTGAACTATATACGCATATTTTAAGGGGGAGCAAATTAATTGTTTCAATTCTTTTATGCCCTTAATATGTGGTATACCTAGTTCATCATGGACATACATTATTTTACTTAAAATATCTTGTTGAGTTGTTCATGATATTTGGATTTGTATTAGATGAGAGAATATATGATTATTATTATTTATTTTTAATTCTCTCATTTGAGTTTCTAAAAATTATCTTGCAAAATATATATCTAATTATCCTTATTTGATTGATTTTAAAATTAATTTAATTTATTGATAATTCTTTTGAGTTTAAACTGATTTGGCATTTCTTATTGAGATTTTATCACAAAGTTCATGATTATCTATATTTAGACTGATCATACTTTGCGGGGGAGCATTCAAGTCGACTGAATTTCTCCTTCTCAAGTATTTTATCTTCATTACCTTCATGTTTATCTAATGGATATTCATATATCATGCTAAGGTAATTGAATTCAAATGCATGAACTTTGGTATAGATTTTGTATAGATTCTACTATATTTATTTTGATTTCTTTTTCGATGATTATACTCTTTGTGGAATTGATTCACTAATTTGTAAGGGCAAATTATGAATCATATTTTTTTGTGATCATTGTTAAAAGTCTCATTATATTTTTGATTTTTTTATATATACTAGATCTGCGAATTTATATTCCTCATGATTTATTTATGACCAATAATAGGATTCTACATTATTGATATCTACCTATTAAAATCAATTTCAAAACGTATTTCATTTTTGGATTTCTAGTTGGTAAACTATGTATTGCTTGATTTCAATGTTTTTAAATTCAACCAACTATTTTTGACAAGTATTTTAGTTACAAAATTTTCTTAACTTGTCGTTACACTGTTCTCCTAATCCTTGATCTTGATTATTTTTGCTTTCCTCATTTACTTATGCTTGAGTTCATTTTAGCTCTAATTACGGGGGAGCTTATTTTGATCATGTCAAAGGGGGAGAAATAAGTTTAAGTGGGGAGAAATAAGTTTAAGTTAGAAATAAGTTTAAGTTAGCACACAATATTCTAGTATTATGTGTTTATTAGTGATACATGCATCTATTGTATATATATTAAACTTAAAGGATTTGCCATAATCAAAAAGGGGGAGATTGTTAGCCCAATGATTATATCATGTTTTTGAATATGGCTAATCAATTAAGTTTAACATATTGACATCACTAATATTCATGTAATCACTATCATGTTGCTACTTAATACTTAGCACTGTCCTTATCTTAGCATTGTCCTAATGTTCTACATCATATGTTTGTATCATAATACAACATACTGCTTTGTTCTTCTAACATGTATTTGTAGACATGCTGTAAGCATGATCAAACATGATCAAACCAGGACATATGCAATAGAGAATTATTGATGGGCCAAAGACGGCGTTATACAAGAAGATTTCTCTAAACCGCCTAACGACCTATCCGGGGCCTCGCATCGGGGGTACCGCTGCCCGGTCAGCGGACAGGGGTCGAGGGGACAGCGCCCCCCGTCAGGGGTTCGGGGGCGACGCCCCCGAAAGGTATTCAGATTTCCAGATCTGTTTATCTTTGGACGATTGCCGTCAAGGAAAAAGGCGTCTTCAAGTTTGCTCAAATATTTGAAGAAAGGCATCATCAAAGGGCTCTTGGTTTTCCTATTTCATGAATATAATTTTGCATATTTATTGAGTCTAGGAATACGATGTACACTGCATCGTACTGGCAAATAGGGTACCCAAGAAACGTTTTCAAAATACCTTTTTATTTTGAAAACAAACCCACTTACAAAAGCCCAAACTACTTGACTTTTCAAAAAGCCCAAAAACCAGTTTGTAAAAACCTTGACAGAACTCCAACAGAACTCGGACAGAATTCGGCCAGCGTTCGGCCAGAATTTGGCCAGAGTTCGGCCAGAGTTCGGTTAGTGAACGTTGCTTTTTGAACTTGGTCTCCCTGCAGTTACGGATCCCACCGAGATTTTCTCATAGAGTTCTGCCCGAATTCTGTCCGAATTCTGTCAGAATTCTGCCTTTGGAAAAACTATAAATAGAGAAGGATTTCGATCATTTTAACTCACTTATTCACTTTCATATCTCTTCTCTATAAGCCTACTACTTCTTCCAAAGTATTCTGAGCTATTCATTTTCAAATCCCAAGCCAGTTACAATCCTCTAGTCGATTTGCCAGTGCGGTACGGTCTAGAAGATTCAGAGTGGTTGTAATCGGAGGCTTAATTGAAGTTAGACACTTCATAATTGAAGTTGGTCGAGCACTTCGGATCAAAGCTCGCGTTGTAGAAGTTGCAAGAACTTCGGATGAAAACTTGTGGTGATTTTCCATAATGGATTCAACTGGAAGCTAGAGTTCTTCCGACTGGACTAGTCCTCGCAAGAGGAAAACCAGTATACATCCTTGTGTTTGCGTTTGCTCTCTACTCTCTACTTTTCATTTACATATCTGTGATATATTATCTGTGATCTTGTTACTAACATTTTTAAATAGTTAATTTCCGCTGCCTACTCTATTCACCCCCTTCTAGAGTATTGCGCTTTACAACTCGTTCCTACAATCGGTCCTACAATGCGCTGTCTGGCCGGTGCATCCGCTTGGTGACACATCTTTAATGGTGCGACTGTTACGATCTTCGAGTGCTTTAAATAGCCGTTTTGACTTGGCTGAATTCGAAGCTTCCGGTTTATCCATTTAATGCAAATTTATTGCACGGAATTCGGAGAACCATCCACTTGGCGCATGGGTTTGATTTGCCCGGCCTATAAATAGTGGCATGGAGAGAGTTTTGCTTCTCGTTCTCTCACGTTCTTCCGACATGAACTTGTTTACTCGGATGCATTTTGTTGATGAGATGCTCCCGAGGGTGAAGATGCGACGCAATGTCTTCATTGATGCACTTGAAGGTGACTGTTACCTGTTGCATCCAAAGATAAGGATGCACGAGCCTCGTCTCCGTCATGTGGAAAAGCCGCAGATTGAAATTACGGTGCCCCGATCATCTTCCTTGGGGTTTAGGAGAGCTCCTCCTCCCGCTAGAGTGGGTGTTGCCCATTCTGGTTGGGTCGAAAGCTGCTACTTTAGCCGCAGGTTGATTTGCGGTGCTCTTCTCTTTCTTGGTTTGTGGAGTTCTTCCTCCAACTAGAGGGTTGATTGCCACCCTCGTTCTGCTCAATAAATGCTTCATTAGTCGAAGCATTTAGACAGCGGTGAGCCTGGCTAGAAGAGTGGCACATAACTGGGCTGCTGAAGGGATGCACATAACTGAGCTGCCGAAGGGATGCACATAACTGAGGATGCACATAACTGAGCTGCTGAAAGGATGCGCCCTGCTGATGGTGCATTGTGGGATGCGCCTGACTGAGGGTGCATAGTGATTGCTGCGCCTATTTGAGGGCGCATGGTGGCTGTTGGCTGTAGACTTAAGATCTTTTCTTTTGTAGAAATTCTCCTTTGTATAATCTTTTCTAGACATGTAATAGACTTTTATATGTAATAAAAAGTCTTCTTTCAATGTCCATATTTGTTGTTTTTGCTGTGTGAAGTACTTTGTCCGAGCTCTGGCGCATGTAGTGTCTGGCGCATGTAGTGTCTGGCGCATAGATTTTCTAGTTCTGAAATTCTATGCTTCTACAACAACTATTGACAGTTAGACCTAACGCATGTCCTATACGCATCAGTGATCAGCCAACACGCAAGTCCGGATGCGATATGCTACTCACAACTCACACATCTTGTGGCACATCAGTGTCAAAGTTTATGTAATGCACTAAACTAGTGGTAGTCCTTTAACTCTAGGTCCATATGCAATCAAAGGATAATAACAAAATACAGCTAATATCACTGAGCAGGCACTAGGTCAGGAACTGTAATAATGGTACAGTTAAAAGAAATAAAAATAAATACACAGTGATATGTAATAAATAAAATGTAGACAAATTATAAACAGTAAATTATGGCAAGGTATCTTGCCTGGTGTGTCGTCTGGTGTGGTGCGAAAATCTGACAAGTCCAGTCTTGTCCAATAGCCATGGCCATTACGTACGAGTCCAAATTTTATGAGTACATAGGAGTGGAGATTAGTCATGATTAACTAAGATGATTTGAAACAAAATTGTGAAAATAAATACATATGCTAATTTTAGAAATATTTTATAATACTTGAGAAATACATGTTATTAGTTTAAAAATAATTTTTCGTAAATACTTGAAAGTAAAAAAGATAGTGGTAGGCAAAAACTCTAGGTTTGTTAAAAAATTATGATTGTTAATTCGTTAGGTAATATATATATATTTTTTAGTTAAGATATTTGTAGATAAATATTTAAAAAATCATTTTAATTTAGAACTAGATTTTAATTAGGTAGAATACTACAATACTATTTAGAAAAGTATTTAAACTACTATCTAACAATATACCAATTTTTGTAAAATACAATAATATAGTTTAGAGATAATTTAATGTTTATATACTAATTAATTAATAATATTACTATTTAGTAAAACCATAATTCTAACATAAAATATGTATTCTTAAATACATACTACCTTTAGTATAATCTATACACTTTTAATTATCAAACAATAATAATAATAATTTTAATATTAATAACAATAATAATAATAATAACAGTAATATATTATAAAAATAATAATAATAATAATAACAGTAATATATTATAATAATAATAATAATAATAACAGTAGTAATAATAATTATAATAATGACACTACAGCTCTTCCACCCCCAAATCAACTTAATGAGAGAGAGAGAGAGAGATGAGAAAAAGGGTTCGGGATGGGTTTTACCAGAGGCTGCTCCGGCCGGCGGTGCGATCGGCGGTGGTTGCCGGAGGAAGCTCGGAGGGGTGCTGAGAAAACGGTGGCTCGAATCTCGCCGGCGAAGCCATCGACGGCGGCTCGAGCGCGTCAGTGGCGACGAGAGGGCTGCTCGGTTGGAGGTGGGTGCACTCTTGGCGGCGAGGCAGTCGGCTGGAGGAGGCTAAACGGGGCTCATCGCGGAGCACAGTACCGCCGACTGGACACCAGCGCAGGAGTGGTGGGGCGGTCTCTTTGGCTCCGGTCGGCGCTGCTCTGCACGGGTCGCGGCCGGAGGAGGCTACAGCAGGGAGTCTCCCGGCGGATGACTGAGATGAGGTCGGGATCAGGTGTGTGTTCTCTGGTTTATTATTTTTTTCCTTTCTGTGTTGGTGGTGGTGGTGGTGGTGACGATGTGGTAGCGGCGGTGGTGTTTGTTTGTCGCCAGGGATTTGGGGCTGCGGGTGTTTGGTATGGTGGGCGGCCGTTGGTGGCTGTGGCTGTGGCGATGGTGTGGGGGTTTTAGTCAGGAACTGGGGACGGTGAAGGTGACGGTCTGGGTGGTGGTCGGATGACGGCATCGTTGGTCATGGTGGTGGAGGAGTGCAGGACTGGTGGTGTCCATGGAGAGTGGGGACGGTAGACGGTGGCTGACTGGGTTAGGTTAGGGATTTGATGATGTCAGGGTGTGTCCCACATGGGGAAGGAGATAATGTAGATGTAATATGGAATAAGATATGGACATGGACACGAGGCACTCACTTTGTGGTGGAGGAAATTGTGGAGAATAAAAATTTATGGATGAGTACCTGCCTTTTATAGGATGTGGGAATCCCCAGTTGGATAAGGATTAGGAGTAGTTTAATTTTCCCATTAAATAATCCATCTATCAATTTAAATTACTTTAATTCAATTCAAAATATCTCTCCAAATATAACTAGATAAGCTTATCTTTTAATTTAAAAACTATTTAGTAAAATCAATTTCGATTTAAATCACCATAAACAAATTTAGAAATATATTTTTATGACTTGTAAAAATAATATAATAATAATTTCAAAAATTAGCAATTAAAATTTATACATGAATTAGATTCATTTACTTGCATGCAATTATTTATGCTATTATCATATTTGAACTCTAAAATAGATTAATTGTTTTGGAAAATTTCGACGAGATCTTTTTATAACTTTAGGCGATATAAAATATTTAGCATATATTATTTTGAAACTATATTTCTATAAAATAAAAATATTTTCTAAAAATATGTACCTCGCACATATTCGCATTCGACGAGCAATACATAATATTGCGCGCGCAACATACAATACGTTATCGAGACGTACAAATACAAGAAAATATTCGGTACCAATTTATATAATAAAAAAATATAGTAGAAATTTAGGGGTTTTATATCCTACCCAACTTAAAAGAATTTCGTCCTCAAAATTAAGAATTAGTAGGGGTGAGAAGACACAAGGGGGCATCGATGGGGAACAATCAATTACAATGTTCAACAAAATCATGCCGTAAGGAATCATAATCTAGATCATAGAAAATAATACGGGTATGGCCGTGGATAATGAATAAGGGTCATGAGTTTAAAGCAACAATTAAAGTTAAGGGTTAAAGTTAGTCATGATAACATGCAAAGGTGTAATATAGTATGAAGAGAATAAATGAAAGACCTAAAAGTTATGTTTTGAAAGTAGGTTGAGGGCACGATTTAAGAGAGCGGATTAGGTTCACCTCTAAATTAAGCGATTAGAGGATCACGGTAGTAAATATAGGGTCGAGAAAAAGGCGAGCAGTTTAGGACGAAGGTATAGCAACTTTGAGTGGTAATGGTCCTAATCGATAGGAAGGCTAGAGGAAGTTCTAGTACAATGCCTTCGTCCTTCTAAAATAGGTGAAGGTGAAAGTAATAAGGAGTTCAAAAGAAGTTAACATTGAATATAATTTCGTGGTTCAAAGGCGACGGAATAATTTCAAAAAGATTTGCCAAGGCAGTCGCGGGTGAGACTCTAGGGCCAAGTTTAACTATGTCTCCATCCACTTTGAACAATATACAAAAAGCGAACCAAGTGCACTATGGTTGATCAGACCATA
This sequence comes from Iris pallida, assembly GCA_029216955.1. NCBI lineage: Eukaryota > Viridiplantae > Streptophyta > Magnoliopsida > Asparagales > Iridaceae > Iris > Iris pallida. Next base: position 7,528,234 of record JANAVB010018200.1, on the reverse strand, counting down.
ATACGTCAGTTCTGATTATACAATGTATTAGTGGGCGACCACAATAAACATATGTCACGAACAAGCTCGACAAAGAGTAAGCTTGCAAAACTAGACTATAATAGCAACATAATATAGTCAAAATATAAGCAGTGGATGATGAAGGAAATTAAATAGTCCAAGATCCTTTAAAATTTATTATTGCCCGAAGTTCGGGCATATGCAGTGGCTCTAGTGTTTCCTTATCTATGACTTGGTTGGTTAAATAGGTTAGAGTCCTGAAAATTCTACAATCTAAGTAAGCTTATCCATATGGGTCACAAGGACAAGGGCTTGTTAGGTTGTGAGGTACTCTACCCAACTTACAAGAGTTAAACAAGTGGTGTGATGGGACAATGGGTAAGGCACAAAGTTAAGCATTTAAGGAATCAAGTAGAACACAATCATATATTGGTCGAAAGATTTGAGTCAATGTTGGACCCTAATTGAAGGCAGAAAATATTTTGGTATCATGGTAAGGGTTGTAGTTTAGTCTTTATGATCCGAAAGTCGTATCATAAGAATATGGTACAAGGGAACGTATTTTAGTGGGACATGATATACCTACACGAAGGTGAGCTCGTCTAGGTCTTGCATGTGAAATCTGTTCGAAGGAAAGGTCTAGTGTTGTGCTCCAAATATCAAAGTCACGATAGGGGACACCAAATGATCAATTTAGAAAGTAGGAGTTTATGTGGTACTAATTAATGTACAAAAGAATATAGTTAAAGCACGAAATAAAGGTAATTTAGTAACCCTCGGAGATTAAGGTAAAATAAGTTTGGGACACAGTTCTAGAGAGAAAGTAGTCTCTTGGTCAAGGAATGATTCTCATCATTTCCAAGTTTTAAATAATTAAATGGTCATGATAAAGATCTAGAATTGAGGGAAGGTTGAGTAAGGCAAGATAAAGATATAGTTATACAGTTTGGTCGATGACTAACTATACTTGTGTATATGTCATATCATAATCATAGTTGGTATGGCAACCTATTGTGGAATACTTGTATCTCATTAGGGCGACCTTGCTTGTTTCTTGGTCCTTCACCAATATATGATCTAATCTAAATTTTTTAAACTCCTCAAAAACATTCCAAACTTTCTAATTATCTTAGGCTGCCAAGTTTAATCAAAATTTAGATCTCTAATCAATCTCGAAATAGTCCTTGGATATCGTAAATTGAACATACTCTTCTTTTTTTCACCAAAATTTAGATATCCATAATCAAGGCTTTAAACTCGAAATCTAAATAACTTTATAAATCACAGATCATATGACACAATTTGAAATTTGAATTTTTCCTTCAAAGTCGATTTCATATCATCCAAAATATTTTAAACAATTTTTTTACCATCATCTCTTCAAACTCAAAATTAAATAACTTATAAATCGTACGACTCAATTTAAAACCTCAAGCTCTCTAATAAACCATAACTCATAAACCCTCCACATTCTCTAGTCGTTTACAAAATTATAACTTATAATTTAAACTCTTTAATAAATTTGAGATAAACTTTAACATATTACAATCCAAACTTGAACTTAACAGTAAATCATGTGTCACAATTAAAAGATGTTTCTCAAATCGGTTTTATATCCCAACAAATCATAAACTATTTCACAATTTCCAAAAATCATAAATCATAAATTTGTTTTCTCGATCTAGCTATCCTCTTGTGTATACTACCTGATAATAGCAAAATAAAATTCCAACTATCCTTTGAAAATGGTAATATGCTACTACCCAACTTAGAATTAACTAATCCTTAAGATCATATCAAAATAAAATCTCAATGCATATTAATTGTCAATGTCACCTTCTAGCCATATGTTTAACCTATGGGCATATACTAGTGTAGTCATCTTACTAAGCACGAAACTAAGAATTTACGGTAGAAGGAGTCAAGCAAGTTGTGAATCAAGGAGGTCGAGCGAGAGTTCGGAATTTGAAGCCAATAAAGGATGTCAAGTAGGTAGATGAGATTCTAGACTCTAATCCTATATTGCAGGCCCGTTCGGTACAGTCATGTAACCAAAACGGCAAACTAGACCTGCATGGGCCACCACAAAAATATGTAACGCTCTAGTCCCAAAATACGTAGGACTAAGAACGTAGACATGCCAGCCGTATAATAAATATACGTAAGCTGTAAAATACAGTAGAACTATGACTAATCTCATCCACACAAAATAAATGGATAACATATATCATATATTCAACTATGAAATTGTCATTTGGTATATGTAGTTGGACGGAGACAAACCCACTACCAACTATGAAAAGTAATACATAACAAAAGAAAGAGTTTGGCGAGCGATGTGAAGACGATCAAAGTGCAATCATCCTCGAAGAAATAGAGATGATCATGGCCACGACTAGAACACCTGCGAAAGATAAGAGCACACACCTGGTGAGATAACCAGGTCCTCAGAGGGACGAAACAAGATACATAAAGAACATGCTACATAAATACTGAATATAAAATATGCCACAATCAAAGAAAGTGACAAGACATAAATAAGGTAACCTAACCGTACTAAAGTGATCATGCAGTTGAGAAACAATCCTTCGACGCATGAGCCCTGGCTGTAGATAGGATCGGCATAGTCCCCATATAGGGCACCAGGGACCTACGTCCGTAACGTCCGAAGATCGTCAGAGGTCATCATGTGCAAGGGGGTACGTCCATAACGCTATGGAAAACGTCAGAGGGCACCTGGGGCCTGCGTCTTCGGAGGAGCGCACAGGTAATCAGGGAAGTACAAAGAAGCCCATACGTCAAGAAATGTTCTCCCCACCCAATGCACCTATCATGTCGCATCCATGACCATGTAACACTACTAACCGTCAAGTCTTCTAACATACAACTATTGACAGTTAGACCTAACGCACGTCCTATACGCATCAGTGATCAGCCAACACGCAAGTCCGGATGCTATATGCTACTCACAACTCATACATCTCGTGGAACATCAGTGTCAAAGTTTATGTAATGCACTAAACTAGTGGTAGTCCCATAACTCTAGGTCCAAATGCAATCAAAGGATAATAACAAAATACAGCTAATATCACTGAGCAGGTACTAGGTCAGGAAATGTAATAATGGTACAGTTAAAAGAAATAAAAATAAATACACAGTGATATGCAATAAATAAAATACAGACAAATTATAAACAGTAAATTATGGCAAGATATCTTTTCTGGTGTGTCGTCTGGTGTGGTGCAAAAATCCGACAAGTCCAGTCTTGTCCAATAGCCATGGTCATTGCGTATGGGTCAAAATTTCACGAGTACATAGTAGTGGAGATTAGTCATGATTAACTAATATGATTTGAAAAGAATTTGTGAAAATAAATACATATGCTAATTTTAGAAATATTTTATAATACTTGAGAAATACATGTTATTAGTTTAAAAATAATTTTTCGTAAATACTTGAATGTCAAAAAGATAGTGGTGGGCAAAAACTCTAAGTTTTTTAAAAATTATGATTGTTAATTCGTTAGGTAGAAATTTTTTTTAGTTAAGATATTTGTAGATAAATATTTAAAAAATTATTTTAATTTAGAACTAGATTTTAATTAGGTAGAATACTACAATACTATTTAGAAAAGTATTTAAACTACTATCTAACAATATACCAATTTTTGTAAAACTGTACTTTAAATACAATAATATAGTTTAGAGATAATTTAATGTATATATACTAATTAATTAATAA
>JANAVB010018200.1:7411993-7519493 GCA_029216955.1 Iris pallida | reverse complement strand
GTAGGTTGCTGTTATAGTTCTTTCAGTCGTTAGCAAGGGGAAGTATCAGTCTAAGGAAGTTGATGGTGTTCAATATTGAATCTTATAAAAAAATTAGTGTGGATGTAGAATGATGATTCAGGCTATTTGCATAATTCATGTGTTCTTGAAAGTTTAAGAGTCCGAATAAATATTTGTCGACACTTATAACTTTTACTTCCACACAATGTTAATGTTGAGTTTTCATGGTACCGAACACTGATACCACGATGAATTTCATATGTGTATATGATATCATGCTGATATTTAAATGCTTAATGTGTTCGTTGCATGCATTTAAGTAAACTAATCCCAAAAGTTTGGAAGTAATCCACTTTCCTCTCATCAAAGGGTACATGATGAAACTAATATCCACAAACTTTACGTAAAAAAAACTATGAAGTACATTAATAGGATTGTAACATTGTACTTCATTTTAAACCCTTGCCTTGAGAGCAAGCATGTCGACAAGAATGAGAAAACTATGGATATATAAGTGGTTAGAAGAAACTAAAAGATGCAAAAGTTTTCCTTTATTAATTAACTACTTGAAAGGTATTTCTGTTTGTCTACATGCTTAGAGAATATGCTTTGAATAAACTACTATAAGCATGATTAGGATTGCCAAATCTGACATTTTTTAAAAGTTCAAAATTGGTTAGGCATCTAGGATGCCACTAATATTCACCTTAATCTAGGATGCAGATAGCTTCGGTTAATCTATTTGCATACATATTGAGCCATTTAGTGTTTTCTACGTCTAAGTTACTGTTAGGAAGTTTGGACTTGAACTAAAATCACATGTTTCGTAGTTTTAGCTCTGCTTTACTTGGCAGAGTCACCTTTGAGATGGTCTCTGTCTAAGTGACTCAACATAATCTATTTCAGAAGTTATTTATGAATTCGTTTGTAGCCTGGAGTGACTTGCAGCCCATGACATACGAATTAAGGCTATATGAGCCGATGTTTATAAAATCGAGAGATCATTTCAATTTTCGTAGTTAATGTTCTCTTGTAAATTGCATTCATTCCCTTTCTTGATTCACATGATCTCTTCTACAGTGGTCCACAGATACCTTAAAATGTATCATAGCCAAAGGGATTCCCATGGGGAAATGATTACTAAGTGCCTGGTAACTTGAGAACAAATCAAGAAAACATAGGAAATATGTGCTTCCTGACTGCTCCATATAGATTTATTTTTCAGCTTATGTGTTCTTCAATTGAACATGCAATAGGATCTTGTGGAGTTAGAGTGCAAGATAACCAATATGATCAATATCATGATGATAACCAATAAGATCAATATCATGATGTACCAAATTATAGATTTAATATAAAACTGTACATAATGAAAAAATATAAGCAAATAGCGTCTGGTACTATACTGTAAGTATGTTGTGTTCTTTCCTCTCTGGAAGTGTCAAAGGAAGACAAATAAGAACTACCCAAGCAAGTATCAAAGGACCAGCTTCTGTATCCCCCAAGGCAAGAAAGCATGAAACAAGAGCATCCATCTCTTGAACATCTGATAATGTGAAAACAGAATAATAGCCCTACCTACCAATAACATGGGATACTCATATAATGTACAAAATGTTGTGGCACAAAATATATAAATATTCTCCTGATACAGGATTTGGTCAAGAAGTATGACATTTGTCTAATATGACTCGATCTTATGTCACAAGGGAGAAATAAATGATGCTTGGGATCTAGGATTGCCTTTTGATGATTTTGAAACATGCAGCATCCTAAAACCAGCTCTAAATCCCATGATCGCTCAGGTATCTTCATTCCATGTGGATTACATATTTCTAGAACATGTTTATACAGATGACATATTGTTCCCATGTACTCCTTATATATATCTGCTTCAGTTTTAGTAATATTTGGTTGGGATCTTCTTCATCCCATCCTTTTCTCTCAAAAATAATATTGCCAGTAGCTCTACATCAATTTGATACAAGTTGCATCGTTAGTAATTGAGTTTTATAGTAAACTCCTTGCATACATTCACAATAACATTGGTGTGTAATTGACTGTATGGAACTTTTCAAGCAGTAAAGATAATGAGGTTAAAGACACATGATCAAATGTACTACATAAACAGATGAAAAGAATGCACAGACCAAGTGATGATTCTCACCTTTTCTGGAAAATGTGTCCCACAAAAGCAAGGTTAAGATTTGGTTGACCTTCTAGGATGTCTTTTGGTATTAAATATCTTTTGCAACCTATTCTGTCAGCATGTTCAAGAAGTAACTTTGCTCTTTCCATAAGATTGTTAACAGTAATTGCAGATGGCTTACTACTGTGTTCAGGTGCGAGAACATTTAGTATATAAGCATATGCCTCCGCATCCTGCAATAGCAAACATAGTATCAATCAATTATTTTGCTTCCACTTTTTAGGGGAGAAGTTTCTTTATTTGGTAGAGAGCATGTCAAGAAATATATAAAGTACGAACTCATCTAGAATAAATGATAAGCAATATTGAGGATTTACAAAATCTTTTGCCCAGTTATTGCAACAGACAATACTATATATGACCTGATCGGCCAATTCCATATTCAGGGTAGTAATAACTTTAACTATAGAAAGGATTAAATTTCCTTAACACCCCCTCCCTCCCTCCCTCCCTCCCTCCCTCCCTCTTCTCCCTTTCTTTGAGTTTAGCCTGAAAAGCAAACTACTGTCGAAAACATCTGTACAACAAATCACATGCCTTCTTATGTGAAGTTTCTTACACTAAAACACATGAAGTGCGATGTAACCATTGAATGGGGCTTACAGTTAACTACAACTTATATTGCTTGAATACCTAGACCTTTCTGAGTTAAGAACTACTGAAGCACTCGAATGGTTTGACAAAAAAATGATTTTGAGCGTTAGGTTTCCTGTAAGTAGGTCTCCTCGTGCACGTCGGGGCCTCGTAGAGATGGGATGGCCAGAGAGAGACAAAGAGAAATAAAGGAAAGGAAAGGGAGAAGAGAAGACAAAATTAAGAAGTGACAATGGCTTCTTCTGGGTCTTGGGACTTCTTGGGTGTTCATGTGTACTCTAGTTGTGGGTTTTTTTTGGTTCTGTTCTACTTGTGGTTCGTAAAGTTATATGTAGATCTTGTAAAACCTTTTAAATCATGTAGTGGGGGAATCTCTCACTCTCGTGTTATTTTTTCATAGTTGAATCATGTATTAGTAGAATATGGGTATCCTGAGGATTTGCATCCGCTTGACATGTATTTTTCATGGTTAAAGGAGTTGAGTGCAATCTCTTTTCCTCCTCTGAGTTTTTATTCAGTATCCTTTTGACAAATAGCAAGTGCCAAAATTTATTCAAACACTTTGATCTTTTATATATCCCTATCAGATACTCTCACACTATTTAACTTATAGATGAAATAAATGGATGAAGGCAGTTTGTCACATTTGTACTTTTTCTAACAAACCAATTTACCTTTCCCTCTCATTTGCTAACCATCTCCTTCCGCTCTCCCCTGGCATCCTCCCTTTCCATTTCTAATGATACTAAAAAATAAATGTTGTGTTCAAATCTTTTACTATTTTGTTTTTGTTTTTATACTACATAAATATACCAAAATTATATTATTTATATTTTTACTACGTGTATCCCTCTACGACGTATGGTATATTTGTATCTTCTTTTTTAAAATTGTGCCATCAACCCGAATCATGATGAATTATTTTTACCTTGTTGCATCTATATTCATGCAACCTAACTGAACATGCAAAAGCAGGTCCACAATACGTATCATAATGAGTTCAGAAAATTTTATTAAAACTGAAGTATATACATTTACCTTCACATCTGATGAGAAATTTGTAACAGCTCTCTTATAGCCAGCTTTCTTCAACTAAAATTCATCCATCGAAGTAGAATCTTTTCTGGTCCTAGGCTCATCAGTTCCTCTAGATCCTATATAAATAAGAAATTTGAGTAATGTATGTAGCATATGAACATGTGGATCACCTTACAAAACCATAAGTTCAGCCCACCTTGCTATCTTCAACCAACTCCACCAATTGTGGTATCTTCTTCAGGTTTACATCCGATAGAAGTTGTATCTGAAAGTGTAACATACAAGGACATTCTCATCAATATATCAGGAAAAAAAACATGTTTAGAGATAGAACAATGTGGCTATCCAAATGAAATGGTTCTGAAGTCAGTCGAATATACCTTAACAAAAGGATTATAATTGATGGTAATCACACCATATAACAATATGTATAATATAACAATCGGTACAATATCCGATAGATGTTTTTTCCCCTCTCTCAATTGATGGCAATCACACCATATAACAATCTATACAATATCTATCACAGCTTGCGGTAACAAAAGATTATAATTACAGTGACACCATATAACAATCTGCACAATATCTGCCACAACTTGTAGTAACAAAAGGAATATAATCATAGTTGCACGACACATAACAAAGGAAAAGTACGATCATATTATCACAATCTAATAAGAATTAATTATCTAGTAATAAACCTCTAATGCTATAAAATGTAAAACCTCAAAATGGGACTTTGATGTAATAGAGAAAACCAAGACTGAGACTGAATTTTTAACTGAACCTAGAAAAGAATACGAAAAGGGTTATTGAGAGTTATATCAGTTACGGCCAAAGGAGAATAGAAGAAAAAAGGATGTCCCCCTTATTTTTATACTCTATGTCGAGTATTTTCATTTTGCCACTATCCCAATCAAAACTAAACACACCATATACAATTTGTTGAATACCTAACATATAATGCAGCAATAAAAACAAATAAAAATCAAAAGCAGCAGTATATTACAAACTAAAAAATTCTTTCAATTAATAATCCTCTAGACAAACCCAAAATATGATGTTTAAGCAATAGAGAGATCCAATATTAGATTTTAAGGAAACCCAGAAACAAATTCGAAAAGGGACATCAATTTGTACTGATTCCGAACAAAGGGGAATAATATCAGAGTAGACTTTCGCTTATTCTCCTCATTTTGATACATCTAATTTCATTTTGTGACTATCTCAATCCAAATCAATCACACAATTTAACAACCAAACAAAACATCTAGCAATAAAACAACTATAAGCACAGTTGCACTACACCACAGAAAACTAAACGGCATCAGAACATAAAGCTAGAAAACAAACCCAAACTGGGATTTTAAAGCATAGGAGTATATATACCTAATCCTACCAAAGGGGAATATAATTGAAGTGTTTCCGCTTATTCTCCTTATCCAGATATTCTATTTTCATTTTTTGCTCTATATCACCATACAATAATCTAGACAATATCACCACCAAGGGGGTGGTCCAGTGGCAACACTTGTAAGGGAGGGGAGGATAGGCGTGGGTTCGAATCCTAGCCCGTGAAAAATAAAACGGGAATGAGAGGAGGTCCTGGTACTAGTAGTCCAGGAAAGGAACGGTCATTAGTGACTAAAATCCAAAAAAAAAACAACTAAGAACCAACATAGCATCATATCACAAGCTAAGAACCAACTACGAACCTGTCTCCCAAAAAAACATCTGGAGAATATCTACCACAACATGTATGGAAAAAAAACTAATAACCAACAGTAGCATCATATCACAAGCTAAAAAACTTTTTTTTCCAGCGTTTAATTTTAATCCTTCAATACTATTAAAAAAACCAAAATGGGCTTTTTAGGCATCAAAGAACCACAAAATTGGATTTTTAAGCACACCCATAAAGGAACTCGAAAAGGGTCATCAATTTATGCCGATTCCAACATATTGGTTCCATAGGATATGTAGACATCTACAAAGTATCAACTTCTCATTCTTTTGTTCTCTTCTTAAACAAGTCTGTACGAAGTAGTTACATACAAAGTCAAGAGAGAACTCTAGTTGAAGGGTGGATAACAGTAACAACGCATATTTCATCATGCAGAAATCAATCAACAGTTAAGGGATTCAGTGAGCATCACAAGTAAAATGAACTACATGAAAGAAAGAAAATATTTTTTTAAACTACAAGTACATGTGTGTAGAATTTGAACATGCACAACCAAGGCCCATAATCTTGAAAACTACCTTACAATTTAAACAGTTGTTATATGATAGGATTCTATAAGAGGTTCATAGACCTACATGTAATCATAAACAGAAATTTTGATGAAAAAACTTAGAACAAAGGCTTAGGGGGAAGGGATCTAAATAATGTGGTAAGTTACATACTTCTGAGTAGACATAAAATTGATTTTCCACTTACCAACTTTCCTAGAGCCTTGCTGATTTGCAGTCCGAGCTGGTGAATAGATAAGAACCTGCAGGAAGAGAAAGATCCATCACGAAGATGGTAGATGAGCATAATAAGAAAAGAAAAAGTACAGTTAACAAATAAAAGGTATCAATTACTTGAAAATGCATCTTGAAACATATTGTACCAACCAAGGAAGCACGAAAACTCCAAAACATCATTCTCATGTCTGTGCTGCATAGTGTCCAGCACGTCTCATACACAATACAAATCCATATCCAACATCTTCAGAATGGATGAGATGGATATGACATACTAGCACTTTTAGAATGTTCTAAGTCATTTGTTAACTGTTGTATTGCGCTTACTCTCGACACGATATGGACACATCAAGGACCATATTCTCTCTAATATTAGCATTTAGCAAATATAATGATGTCAAGACAAGAACCAGACGAAGAAAGAGTGCATTATTAAGACAACAAAGTGACAATCACTGCCAGAGAAGGAGATTTGGTGATGGGGATATGCATGCCAGATAAGAGAAAATTGGACTGTACACTTTGTTAAGTTCACGTGAAGTAAATTTTTATTATTTAAAATGGTTTTGGAACGGTTTATATGTGTTCCAGACTAAATAATTTTTATTAAAAGTAAAAATAATGATATTTGGAACATTTTTATTATTTTAGCACAGTTTTTGTCCGTTCTAAAACTTAGGCACACTAAATAGGTGTTCTAGATTGAAATACGTCTTATGTTCCAAATTAGCTATTTTGGTGTAGTGATATATGCCCCAGTCTCTGGTGTAATTACTGTAAAGATGAACCTTGCCAAACCTGAGGATGTCTTTCATGTGTGCCATCAAAGAAACAATGGTGAATTGTCACCCGAATGCACCAATAAGCAATGTTTAACGTGCATGGAGAAGTGGCATCTATTTCAAATAGAGAAACATGGATAAGTAGGCAAATAATCTTAAGGTGAGGTAGACCAACTATGTCTGGAGAAAAACAAGACCTATAAAGAGAAACATAAGTTGACTTTAATCTCATCACCATGAAGACTTAGCCAGGTATGAATTTCATACTACCTATAACAAGAAGATAACAACCATTAAGATGTGCATTTGCGAAGATTCTATTTACTCCATTAGAAGCTGCACAATTCTGCAAAAGACTGCCAGTATTAACTTTTACATAAATTTATTTACATGTTTTTTGTATCTTTGAATTGAAAAAGGTGAGGTGACGTGGTCAGTAGAAATATAGTAAAGGATACGATAAGAAATGAGTACATTTATGGAAGTTAGAGGTGACATTAATTGAGGATAGTATTATAGAAAATCGCTAGGTGGTTTGGACTATTTGGACGTACAACGAGAACAGATGAACCCATTAAGATCTAGCGTTAGAATCCTACTTAAAGAAGAGCAAAAAAGTCTGAATGGTGTTTGATAACTCTAGCGAGATGTTCATCAACAGAACAAAATAATAGAAGAGACTCAAAGAGATTCATGTAGTCAACTATACAAAATTGGGATAAAGGCTTACTAATTTGTGTTGTTGTTTTGTTTCTCCCCATGGTTAAGCGGTTCAAAATTAAAAGTACCATCACAAAATAAACTTAAACAACCAACAGTGTCTGTCCATCACAAAATATTTTAACTGGTAAAGTATCAGATGTGTCAAGTGTAAAAAGGTGCAAACTTTACTAGAAAATTATTCTCTCTCTGCTCCTTTTAACCATTAATTTGTTTGTAGATTGAACCAATTAAAGGTTTCATGTTTAATGCAGCCTTCCTAGCAAATATTATCAATTAAAATTTTCATGTTTAAGCAATAACACAATGACAATAAATATATCACAAAATTCACCCGCAAATGGTTTATTTGTCTTACCTTGGGACAGTGATATCAGTACTTTGACGTGTGATATTAATAAGCCCGTCACTAAAATCACGCAGATTACAACGGTCGATCCATATGTGCCTTGATTTGGGCTTGATCTGGATAGCATCGACGTCGTGTCCTCTACCACTTTCAAACTCGAGGTTGCATATGATGACATGCTCGCAGTCTCTCAACTGCAAACCCTTGCTTGTTAGCATAATCTTTTGTCCTTGGCCGTCGATCGTCTTATATGATGATCCATACCCTCAGGTAAGATGAGAGGTTAATGGTTCCTGAAAGTTCAAAGATGATACAGATTGCCTCTTCTCTATGGCATCCCGCGCGAAGCGATCCACATCCATCATCTGCACAATTCGATAAATAGTGGATAAACATGCGCGACAAAATCCGTACATACCCATCAAAGAAAAATATATATGCAGTGCACTTCTTTGCCTACTCAATTAGCTTTTGATCAAATAAAAATTATGGCAGCGGTATCATAACCATTGTTTATGAGTCCTACTTCGAGATACTAATTCTTCCTTCTTTTTTCAAGTTCTAAGTTAAAAATAATGTGCAAAAGTGGTAACCTTTGGAGTGAAGAACCAGAGGATATCTATTGAGATGGCTAAGTATTCAGCTTTTTTGTCGAATAAACTTTTCAACTCTACTATTTCGTTGAATCAAAAATCCCTAAACTTTGTCAAATTAATAGAAAATTCCCTATATTGGAAATCAAGTAAAAAAGAACTAAACTTTTGGTTCACTACAACAAGAGAGCGAACAATATTAACAAACAAGTGCAATGCTAATGAATTTATGCAAATAAAGTCAAAAGATTACACAATAAACCCTAAAAACTCGGGAACGAAGAATCGGGCACGCCAAGAGCGGCGCCGTGCCCGTGTCACCGTGTCCGGTTTCGTGTTCGTGCAACATGAACTCGGACCGAAGAATCCCGCAAGTCCATCGGAAAAAACCATAAAAACTAGAGAAACAAAGGAGAGGATGGCGGACCGTACCATCCAGATTAGCGACGCGATACAGAGCACCGTAGAGGCCGCCGATGGCGTGCCAGCCGAAACCCTCGGCCTGTCCGGCCAGCGTGCGGAGGCTTTCGTCGACGTGGCAGTAGGGAAGCACCGACATTTTACTTTCTCTTCTCCTTCTTCGTGGCTTCCGATCTCTACTGTGTGGACGAGTTCTTGTAGAGAGTGGTAGTGGTGACCCGGTCTGTTACATTTCCTTGACATGTCATAGGTCTTTGTTGATAAACCGATGGAGGGAGAGGAGAAATTTTAGAGGGGGTGGGAGGAAATATTTTGGGGGGGGAAGTAGGAAAAGTTTAGAAGGGGAGAAATATTTTAGAAGGAGGAAAAATATTTGGAGAGAAAAAAGTGGCCCACAAAAAGAAAATTATACCTACTTTCTACTTCTGCTGACCAAGTCCAGCAAATATTTATACTTATTAAATTATTATTATTTTATTAAATTTATTTAGTATAAAAATATTTTATTATTAGTGACGGAAAAAGGAGTACCAAATATTTATCTCAAAGCAACAAAAATATTTAGTGCGTTTTTTATTTAATGATCAAAAATTCTAAATAATTTCTCATAAATTTGGAATCACTATAAACCCTAAATAAAATAAAGAAATGAATGCATGGGTAACCTCTAATCGAGACAGAGAATAGAAAAAGAAGAAAACGTGAGAGAGAATACAGACTAGTTGTATTCGGTTTCTAGATTTGGGTTCGGATTCGAATTCGGATTAGAATTAATACATACATGATCGTTCTCTATATTAAATACGGCTTAGAATGGTTAAAAATGTGTTTTCCAAATAGTATATATATTTCACTTATTAATACATAAAAATTTAAAAAATAACTATTGTATATGTTTTCTTCTTATGTAGTTGTTGAAAAAAAATTTAAAAATAACATGAAAATATAATAATATGTTCAACATTAAAATTATATTTAAACTAACTGCATCGTATTATCTAATTAAGCACATACCAAAGATTCAAACAGTATATTTATAATAAATCATAATTAAAATATATTTAAATTATATTTAGAATATTATAATAGAAATTAAATCTTTATCTATTTTATAAAATAATATCATAGATTATTTTTATACGTGCAATGTACCTAAACTAGATTAGTGTGAGTCTTTTTTTTATACTTTAGGTAAGTTATTGTTTTGCTAGACGAAAAGAGATCATATCTGACAAAATTACAGTATGATCTTTTTCCTACCTTTCAGCTCTTGCTGAAGTTTATACAGAATATCGCATGAAGAACAATGATAGCCGTTACTAACATAATGTATGTGTACTCATATGTTTTAGTTGCTTCAAAGCCAACTATCATCAATAGGTTTTAATTGTATCAGAGAGAAAGATGCTGGATTGGCAGCTGTCATTTGTTGAAATTACAAGAAGTAGCTACCAATGTCGGACTTTAAATTTTGAGTCCTGTGACAAACTAAAAGTTGTGCTCTCAAAGCTTAATGCTCATACATTTTTTTTGATGGACAACAATAAAATAGTATTATCAACACAAAATTTAAGAAAAAATAATTAACAAATATAATATCCAAAATAATATATTTTATAATGAAATACTAATAAAATTGAAGATATTCCAAGCAAAAAAATTGATGTTCTAAACAAATAAATAACTAATAATGTTTCAAATAATTCTTATAAAAATAATAATAATAAAAAATAATTGTAACTTGTTCTATTGTTCAATTAAATCCAACAGGACAGCGAGAGAAAGAGAGAGAAGAGAGAGAGAGAGAGAGAGAGAGAGAGAGAGAGAGGATGTTGACAACGACGGAAGGAAAAAAGGGGATTGGCAGCGACTAAAGGGTGTAAGAAAATTTGGAGCATCATAATGTTAGATCAGCAACAGAAGGGGAGAGGATTTAATTTTGACAGTGATTGTACGAATTTTTTTCTTCATTCTGACTAACTGATTTATCTTTTGATAATATAATATATGACATTTAGATATTCTAAAATTTTGGGCCTGAGGCACCCGCTCCGGCTTGGTAACTACCACATTTCAAAATTTTGAGTTGTTTTCAAACAAATTTCTAAACAAATTCATAATATTATTTAGTTGATGCACTTATAAGATCTTAAAGGGAACCCAAAAAGTAAATTGAGCAAACTGATAGAACTGAAATCTCCAATCCTTGTATACACTTTATGGGGAGTAAGATATTTGCATAGTAAGTTATACATATGCCAATACCAAAACATAATTCTTGAACCAACATGAGAAAATCAAGATTGGGACCAACAAGAATAATATAAAAACATTAAACAATTATCAAAGATAATTGAACAAAAAAGACTAACAATCAAGGGTGTAAAATCAAAGTAAGTTGTAAAAACATGTAATAAAAAAAACTTATTTATCTCGATGATTACGCTTTAAAAGTTCTAATATTTGTTAGATATTTTTAATAATTCATTAATTGCATATATGACACACCCTAAGCTAAAGCAGCATTTTAAATAGTAAACTAGAGGTGGAGGAGAGCTGATTTTTACAAGAAAGAATATTATAACAAGCAAGAAGCGGGAGAAGGGATTGATGCAAGAAGTATATATATTATGTCCGTCTTTCGAAGCCGTGGAAGGGATGGTTCAACATGTGACAGATCCATTTAACCATGAACTGCTACCAAGTGAGGTATTGACCTAATAAGACCAACTTTTCGAATAATATTATCCTAGAAATATTTTAAATATATATTTACAATGTTGTCTATATATTGTAAAAAACACATATTTTACAACATTTTATAAAAGTTGTCAAAATATAACCCTTTTATAATGTTTCATAAACATTGCAAAATGATATTACATATACAACGTTTACATAACGTGGTAAAATAAAATTAATTTTATAACATCAAACAAACATTGTGCAATATAAACAATGTACAACTATTGTTAAACGTTGTTGAACATGACATTTTTACAATATTTTAAGTACATTGTTAAAATTAGTAACTTTGGCAACAATAAATAACCGTTGTCAAAATTAATAAATGTTACAATGTTAATAAAACGTCGTTAAAAATAATAATACGCAACTTTTGTGAATGACCATTGTAGAAGCCTTAACGTTTGAATGTAAAACGTTGTTTGCACATGTATTTTACAACATTTTTACAATAAAGGTTGTAGAAGACCCCCATTTTTTACAACATTTTTAAAAAGTGTTGTAGATGGAACGTTATAAAAGGGGATTTTTCTTGTAGTGGTGGTAGGAAGCCGATAAAAGCTCGTTCTCTCAAATCTCTTCTTTGTGTAAATTAAATCCAAGGAGGACACAATCCCTAATTTTAGTTATTGCTTAAATGAGTCTGCTTAGTTGTTGTAAAATTGTGCTGTTGCTTCTGTAACATTTTCATCTTTAATCTCATATTTTCTATGAATATGTGTTCTGTTTGATTTTGATTTAGTAATCTTTCCGTAATTTATTTTTTTGTTTCATCTAACAATTTAATATTTTGGTTATAAAGCTACAGGCCATGGTGGTGGTGGTGGAAGGAGAAACGGAGATGAAGAAGAAAAGAAGAAGAAGTTCCGGTTCGCGGCGGACTTCGTCGAGCCCTCCTCGAACAACGAGGAGTATCGGCAGATTTAAACCTCTTATAGATTTTCTCAAATTGTTAATCATGATAACGTTTGTACTTTTCAAACGGCTAGTAGAAATTTCCTCGAGCCCTCCTAAAAAATGACTAGTATATTCTTTGCTAGTCTCGAAATTTATTTGTCTTTCCATCTTCCTCACTTTTTGTACTTTTATCTTGCTATATATATAATAGTTTTCTTGTTTCAACTATTATTTATTCTGAAATACATATAATAGTTTTCTTATTTCATTTTGTAGTTCTGGGAAAGATGTCTACTCGTATGGTAGGAAATGTAAAAGACGTAAAAGATTGGTTGTCATTTCCAAATGAAACCTTCATTCCGCGTATGTTGCGCAGGTTTGAAGAACAACTGTCGATGATTTCAGCTCAAATTGTTTCAATCAATTCTAAGCTTTCAATCAAAATTGAACAAATGAATATATCTCGGTATTTTGATAAGATTGAAGAATCTCCAGCTTTGAAGAAGGCATCTTCATCTGTAGTATTTAATAATATAGAGGAGGTTTCCATTCAATCTTCCGATGAGGAGGACGTGCTGCTACAGAATCATGATAAAGCAATGGACCGAATTCTCGCATTGTGTCCTATAGAAGAAACTGACTTTAGCAGTTCTTCGTAAAGAATGCGTGAAAATTTAGATCCGATCACACCTTTGAAAAGTTTAAGAAAAAATTCAACCTCAAAGCCTAGTAAGTGTACTAGTGGTTCTTCGAGTTATTACGACTATATTTTTGCGGATGATAGACCTGAAGAGTAAGTAATATGAGTTTCGATTTAATTCCAACAGTTTTTTCTCCTAATTTATTCGTTTCTTTTCTTAGTGAAATAATATCATCTTGCAACAAAATCTATGTGTCTCGGGATG
This sequence comes from Iris pallida, assembly GCA_029216955.1. Taxonomy (NCBI): domain Eukaryota; kingdom Viridiplantae; phylum Streptophyta; class Magnoliopsida; order Asparagales; family Iridaceae; genus Iris; species Iris pallida. The sequence goes on along the minus strand of JANAVB010018200.1, from coordinate 7,505,772 downwards.
AGATGAAGTCCTTAGCTCCTTTAACGAGAATTAAATATGGGGTATGTATAGATAGTATATTTCTTCTTAGATGCCATCTATGTTTACTTTGATTCCATCGCTGACATTTTTAATGAGATATTCATATTGTAACCCTTGTCTCTGCTCTTCTCACCTCGGAGGAACGGAAAAGAACCTCCAATAAAGCTAATGTATGGTTTTTACCAATAAGGATAACAGTGAGTGTGCATTTTATTCTTCAATGATTATGCATTAACAATTTTCACGTTTGTTTGTCCTTCGTAATGTATTAATTGATGTGTATGTAGAAAGCAATGTTACCTCCATTTGACAAAAAGTTTCATGCAATATGGAAGAAGTACAAATATTTCCAGGATTACATGGGATCTTTAAACATTTGTAACAAGGTATTAATGTATTTATGTTTAAATATTAATCCTAATTTTCTGAAAATTTACTAACTTATTTTACCTAATTAATCCTGATTCAGATATACAAACCCATTCTTTTGGACGAACACTATACTCTTGCAAGAGTTATGGCTAAAACAAGGACTGTTAAAATTTATGACACACTTGCTTCTCCAGATGATCCGATTCAAAACAAATTAGTCATAAAAGAAATAGTAAGCTCATATTCATCAATTTTTATGAATTGCGTACAAGATCCGCGGTATACTAATACATATTGTATTCTAGTAATTGTAGCTTTCAAATTTGGATCTTTTTCTCGAAGAAGAGATTTTAAAGTTGAGAGATGCTAGGTTCAGCTTTTCTACTTTTGCCATAAAACATCGTCCTTATGTTCCCCGCCAAGCCAATTTACTTGATTATGGGATTTTTGTAATTGTATTCATGAAAGACCGATGTAGTCTGGACTACCGTTCTCTCAAAGTAAGTCTGAAAATATGTCGTCAAAAACTTATACTTTTTAGAGCAACATTTTTGATGTTATGTTTGTTATATGCAGATTGATGCGGGAATGGAAAGACGCAAAGCTGCTGAATGAATTGCAACTTCAGAGCACAATGAAGTACCATCCAAGTTGCCTATATAATATAATTAAGCAGAAAGGAGTCCAAACTGAAATGATTGAATATGGAAGACGATAATTTTTTTTCTTCTTTTATATCTAATGTATTATGTTCATTTGCTTTGTTGAGTTATAATGTTCTTAAAATGTGCGATAAAAATGATTTCAAAATGTTCATTTGTTTCATAATCTTGTTGCCATATAATCCTAAAATTTCCTAACCTATGCCTCTGACCATATGGGTATACCCTCTCTTCGTGCTAAAGTGATTTATGCCTCTGACCCTATGTATCGAGAAAAATTCTCAAGTTATTGACAAGAGAAAATTTATAAAATGCCCAAAAACCACAAAAATTTTATGAAAAAATCCACCGCAAAATAACATTTTATCGTGTGCCCAGAATTAGCTAAAAATGTATAAAAGGGTGCGGCATGACCTTATTGCCCTTCTAATTTTTTTAAAACACTCACGAAACCTACTTTTCAAAACCAAAAAGTTTCTATTCTTCCTCTTCTTCCATACGCTGCTCCTTTTTGTATCTAGGTTTCATCCTCCAAAATCTTCAAACCCTATTTCAAAAACTCGTGACTCTCCATTCGCAATCTTCACACCATGTCGCAAACATCAGCATCAAATGAAACCCCAGTTAGAGAAGAGGGAGAAGATATAGATATGCAAGAAGAGAGAGCTGTTGTGAAGAGATTTAAGAAGACTGCACATGAGCTAGAGGCTAGTAATCAAGAATGAGGGCAAAAAGAAGGTATAACTATAAGTGTTAAAATGTAGGAGAATGGTCATTCTCCGTGCAAATATCACGGAGAATGACCATTATCTGTGTTAAAGTCATAGGGAATGGCCATTCTACAAGTTTATATTGACGGAGAATGGACCATTCTCTGTGATTATATCACAAAGAATGACCATTCTCCTTATTAGATTGAAGGATTAATTTCATTCTCCGTGTTGACTTGACGGAGAATGTCCATTCCCGTGTTAAAATGAAAGGAAACTGCCATTCACGGTGTTAAAACCACGGAGAATGGCCATCTCCGTGTTAAAATATAGGAGAATGGTCATTCTCCGTGCAAATATCACGGAGAATGGCCATCTCGTGTTAAAATGTAGGAGAACGGTCATTCTTCGTACAAATATCACGGAGAATGTTTATTCTCCTATGCAAATATCACGGAGAATGACCATTATCTGTGTTAAAGTAATGGGGAATAGCCATTCTCCGTGTTATATTGACGGGGAACAGTTGTCAGAAACCTAATTTTTTGTCTTTTTGTAGGGAAAAAACTGTCAAAAATAATGATTCAAGAGTTTTTCGTTCTTCTTTCAAGACGATGCAAACTCTTATGGATGATATCAAAGAAGATGGCGGCCGTTTTCCCGAGCCAGTTATCGATTCTTTGAAGAATACCGGTTTCTACAATTTTGTCGAGGTATTATACAAAGGCAAAGTTCGCAATCAAGAATTGGCCAAGGTTTCAGAAGGTCTTGAGAATTTGAAGTAACTTATGTGGAAGACAAATCTGGTATCAGATACTTTCAACTGAGCACTACTGTTAAAATAGCGCCGATTATGGGCGATATGGCAGCCATTTTCGGTCTACCGCTGAAGGATGATGCTAATTACAGAAGATTGATAATAGAAAAACAACAACAGCCCACACCACCAGCATCGTTGAGCCTGTAGAGATCACTTCACAAGATTGCTGGCTAATTCTAAGGGAAAATACTTAGAAGTCACGAATAAGGAAGTGAGGGGAAAGTTCTTTAAATTGTTACAACGGCTTCGTGGCAGAGATAACGCTGTTAAACCAGATGATTTGGCCAAGCTAATAATCTTCCACTTGTGCCAAACAGTATTCTTCACAAAGTTTGGCGGTTCAAATTTGTCGTACAGATTCTTGGCCTTGGTAGACCGCATAGAAGTTTTCAACAGAATATGCTGGCCAAGGTTAATCTTGGAGTATGTCATGGAGAGCATTAAGAGGACTACAAGTAAAACTAAGGGGGGATTACTCCGATGCATACCCCAAAATGGAAGGTTGCATAATATATTTCCTCTATTGGTTTGCGAAACATAGTACGCTTGTGGAAAGGAAGTCTGCACCAATACGTGAATACCCGAGATTTTACACATGGAATGGGTACGAAATCTCGGTCTTCCTCAAATGCGAATATCACATTAAATTTAGACCGAAACAGATATTCAAAGATTTGGTTATAGCTGTCGAAAAAGAGGAAGGCCACCTAGAAGAGGACGTAGAAATATGAGAAGAAGATGCATTTGAAGGAGAGGGACACCACCAAACTGGTGGGGATGAGGATGCTGAACAAGAGAGACCCCAACAACTTGGAATGAAAACCGTGATGGAGGGATCGGTACAGGAATTGGAGGAGTTGAGAAGACAACATTCTCAGGTTCTTGCTGAAAATGAAAAGCTTAGAAAGCTAGAGGCACAAGAAGCCCAACAACGTCCAGTCAACGTTGTGATGGAGGGCTCGGTGCATGAATTGGAGGAGTTGCAAAAAGAGAAATCAGAGATTCTTGCTGAGAACGAGAATCTCCGTAAGAAGCTTAAAGAGCTAGAGGAACAAGGAGCCCAACAGATTTAAAGGAACACCTCGATGGAGATGTTGGCGCAGGAATTGGACTCCTTGCGAAGAGAGAAATCTGAGATTCTTGCTGATAACGAGAATCGCCATAAGAAGCTTAAAGAGCTAGAGGAACAAGGAGCCCAACAAATTCAAAGGAACACCTCGATGGAGATGTTGGCGCAGGAATTGGACTCCTTGCGAAGAGACAAATCTGAGATTCTTGTTGAGAACGAGAATCTCCATAAGAAGCTTAAAGTGCTAGAGGAACAAGGAGCCCAACAAATTTAAAGGAACACCTCGATGGAGATGTTGGCACAGAAATTAGATTCCTTGGGAAGAGAGAAATCTAAGATTCTTGTTGAGAATGGAAAGCTTAGCGAAAAGGTTAAAGAGCTACAGGCACAAGGTTAAATTTTCTCTTTTTCGAAGTTCTGATTTGTAATTCTCCATGTTAAAATAATGGAGAATGTACATTCTCCGTTTCATTACCATGGAGAATGGTTATTCTTCGTGGTAACATCACGAAGAATGTACATTATGTGTTAAATGGAAGGAGAATGGCCGTTCTCCGTGTTCATAAGACGGAGAATGGACATTCCCGGTTTTAGAATGCAGGAGAATGGCCATTCTCCGTGTTTGGATGGAAGGAGAACGGCCATTCACTGTGTTAAGGTCACAAAGAATGGTCATTCTCCGTATTAGATTCACATCATATATTTTATTGTTGTTTGTTTTATTTCAGTACAAATAACCGAGCAGCTCAGAGAAACCAATAAAAGGCTCGTTAATGAGAAAAAAAGGAGCTTCAAAATAAAGTTGAATCGTTGAATATTGAAGCCATTGAAAAGGATGCAAAAATCACTGACATCCAAGCCATTATTGTAGCATTGTAGCATGAGGAGACTCAAGCAGCTGCTGAACTTGCTGCTCCAAAAGAAGCCAAAAGAAGAGGAGGATCAGGGGGAAAGAGGTCCAAAAAATCATCAGCGGCATAAGCTGATGAAGATATTACTCCTTTGGAAAAGAATACAGCTAGAGAGGCTAATAAAAAGCGGAAGATGAATGCCGCTCCAAAATCCGGAGAAGACGCCAAAATGGCTGAACTAAAGAGGAAGGGTGCCATACTAAGGGAATGCGATGAACTCGTACTTTGGAATGATGCGGATGAAGAGCTGAAGAAATATTACATCGACATCATAATTCCCAGAAAGATGAGTCCAAAGTATGTATTCTGAACTCGACCAATCTCCGTCCAATTCATAACGGAGAACAACCATTCTCCGTAACAGTAGTCCGAAGAATGATCATTCTCTGTGTCAGTAATGATCATTCTCCGTGTCAGTTGGACGACGAATTATCATTTTCCGCGTCAGTTGGACGGCGAATTATCATTCTCTGTCTCTGTTGGACAGTGAATGACCCTTTTTTTTTCTAGACTATTTTCATAATTATGTCCTGAGAATCTCTATTAATTTAATCTAAACTAAATTTATGTGCAGTGATATTGTATACTTAAGTTTGCCGAAAGAGGATGAAAATGAAATTGTAATCCAACTGTCGGCAATAGACATGCAAGACATACTCAACTATGAAGACATGGAGGCTGGCATACTCAACCTAATAATAAGAAAGCTGAGAGAAATTCAAGGCATTGCTAGAAGGTATGCGCAGTCAAGTTCAAAGGACGTGCAACATAAGTGGTCTGTATTCTTAATACCCTACACATTGGTAAGAATCCAAACAAAATATCCATATTCATGTGTACACCGATGAAAAATAACATAAAAAATTACTCATGATATTGTGTTTTGTTTTTGGGAAACAGAACATCGTTGAACGTTCCATTGAACCAGAAGCAAAAGTCGACGCCCTTAACACTTTCAAAACAGATGTAGAAGAATTCGTCATGGGTTTAGAGGACAACATAGAGTTGCTATTCATCCCACTCTTTCATGTATCCATCAAACATTATACGCTGCTCACATTCAACTTTATCTCCTACGACTGGACACACTACAACTCCTTGAGGCAAACCACGTACGAAAAGGGCAAGGTGGATGCAGAATTAATGAAGAAGACCTTAGAGCCTATCATCAGGAGGAAAGTTGATATGATGAGGGAGAGATGTCCGGCGAAGATGAAGTATGAGAGCACAGTGCTGAATTGTTCTCCACAATGCCCACAACAACAGGCACCCAACTGCCTCTTGTATATGGCGTATTATATGATGAGCTTGATGACTACTCCTTTCGAAATACCGAGAGGAAATGACGATGACACTCACCAGAAGATTACAATGATGAGGTTGGGATGGGCTAAGAAGTTGCTTTCAAGCGAATATGTAACACTACCAACCTAGCAATGACATTGTAAAACAACAATGTATTGGGCAAGGAACTTCTGTCTTTTATAACGTCTGGTCTTCTCTGTCCTTTATAATAAAATCATTTTTGAATTACATTTACATTGTTAAAACCACGGAGGATGGCCATTCTCCGTGTCAAAACCATGAAAAGTTTGACTTTTATTTACATATGAAAGTCTAAACTACTACATAAAATCCTAATACCAAGAAAAAAGCCTAAAAGCTACAGCTTCGACATAGTATGGGTTGGCAATCACTTCATCGTCAACGTGCGTAGGCGTAACATCGTCAGAGCAAATCACTCCATCGTCCGACCCCGACAACCTGTGGCTCTTCCAGCATAATAAAAACTGGGCCGCAGCGATCCTGAGTAACCAACATCATGGCACACAGTCGATGAAGTGCACGAACATGGACAGTCCACTCGGCATACCTCAGTCTTCTGATGAAGTGCGTGAACACGGAACACCGTGCATCGTCAGAGCAAATCACTTCATCGTCAACGTACGTAGACGAAACACTGTGCATAGTCAGAGCGAATCAACGTACGGGCGCTTTGACAGAGTGTGAGTTGGCAATCAACCCAAGCCATGGGGATCTTCCAGTAACCAATATCATGGCACACAGTCGATGAAGTACACGAACACGGACAGTCCACTAGACACATCTCAGTCTTCTGAAAGACTTCACCACCAAAGCTTCTTCGAACGAGGAGATCGAAAACCAACAGGAAAGCGTGTTGCCAAGGCGGGAGATCAATAGATTTCATCTCCACAAGAAAAGCAAAGTGAGACAAGAACAAACTCCCCCTACACTACTGCCATTTATAGGCAAGGACAACTCGAACTCATGTGCCAAGTGGCAGTCACTTCGAATTCAATTCAATTAATTTGCATTAATATCAATGCATTTGCCCCTTCACAAGAAAAGCTAAGTAAGACGAGAACAAATTCTCCCAACTACTGCCATTTATATGCCATCAATACCAATGAATCTGCCCCTTCGAATTCTGCCAAGTCAACACCATTCTCTATGTACTAATGCACCCAATTGACGGAGAACTGTAAAAGTTGATTATTAGAGCATCTCCAACCCTATTGTCTTATGTCTCATGCCACATAGGATTCATAACACAAAATAAGACAATAGGGTTGGAGATGCTCTTAAGTCAACGACGTTTTATTTGATTCCATTTTCTCGTTGTCGCTATTTCGCTTTCGTAATTTACAATTACGAAAATCGTTATCCGATTTTCTACAAACTCTACAAATTCTAGGCTTCGGGATAGTCTGACTTACTTTAGGCTGGCTTGATTTCCTAGGCCTCCCTTTTGTTGCTACCAGATTTGGCTCTTTAAAAGATTCATGCACTCCATGAACTGCATCTGCTACCATTTTTTCTTTTTCAGCAATATCGGTTACCATTTTCTTCAACTCCATTAGAACAGACGACATCAACTCCGTTCCCTTCTCTTGAATTTTGCTTGATTTTTTACAATAATACGTAAATAAATTAACTTGTTCATTAATACCACTATACCTTCTGCTCTCAATACTGTCTTGGTGGATGAATCTTCTTTCTGTGTCAGGTCCGGAGAGATAACTCTCTTTGCAATCCTTGAGCCAACGAGTTTTTATCAAGTTCTTTGGAATATCTCCAATTTGCAATCTCTTCATTGCTGAAAAAATATGCCTACAAGGAATCCCCTTGGTCTCCATCCACAAGCAGTCACCGTTTATGATGTTATCGCCCCGATCAAATGTAACCTTCCTGTTGATACTGTTTAGCGACATATACTTTTGGATAGTGTAAACTTCTGCCTCTCTTATGATGTGATGGTAGAGAACAATATATGTATCAGAACATGTGATTTCCTTCCTTACCTCTATAAACATCGTTTTAGTGTAAATTGCGGCAAATTTATCTTCTATTTCGGCCATGATAGTTTGCTTCACAGCTAGTGTTGAGAGTTTATCAGTGACATGCTTACTTATTTGGCCGTAACATAAGGCCGCCAAACCGTGGTCACAATTTTGAAGGGCCTTCCATAGTGGCAGCTTCTCATTCAATTTTTTTTTCAGAAATGCGTTCATAGATTCATATCTATTTGTTGCAGTAGAACCACCAAAATAATTTCCACGTAGGAATGTGTCCGCCCATCGCTCCCTCGTTCTGTACAATGTAGTGGTCCACTCATTGTTCTCTACATTATAATCCCTTAGCATCTGCTGCCAACGGTTTTCAAATTCTTCGACTGAATAGTACCTGTTTAGAAACATGGACAGTAACTAAAGTTTTAATATTGTAACAACAACATACTTCAAAGTAAAGTAGCAAGTGTACGATATACCATTTAATCAGAAGACTCAATTCATTTGCAAAACCATCTCGGTGTACATGTTTGGCTGAATTGTTTAGGATATGCCATGAGCACGTTCGATAAACTACGCTGGGCATTAAATCCTCAATTGCTTTATTCATGGATCTGCAATCATCCGTGAGAACTGTTACTGGTAATTTGCCATTCATACACTCTTAGAATTTTTTAAAATCCAAGAATATTTCTCTGCAGTCTTATTATGGATCATTGCAAACCCAAACACACAAGTCATTGCATGATTGTTTGTACCCACTAGAACCACCAATGACATTTGACTTCTATTGTTTTATATGTAGAATCAAGTGCTAGTGAATCTCCAAATAATTCGTAATCGAATCGACATGCACTGTCAGTCCATAAGAGATGGGTCAATCTAGAATCTTCGTCTACCTTGTACGCGTAGAAGAAATCTGGGTCAATGCCCTCCTTAGATTGAAGAAATCTGGGTCAATGCCCTCCTTAGATTGAAGAAATATAAGTGTTGTCGTAGTATCAACATCGTCTAGTGCTCTACTATCTTTAGCTAAAGCGTTGTATAATTCTTTTTTCGTCCATCCAACCTTATCCCAGCCACCTTTCTAGTTGACAAGTAAATTCTATATATCTCCAGTCCCCATTCCTGATTGCTTCATAAGCTTAGCTTGTTCCAACTCTGCGGGTGATATCTGTAACGCCCAAGTCCCAAAATACGTAGGGCTAGGAACGTAGACATGCCAGCCGTATAATAAATATACGTAAGCTGCAAAATGCAGTAGAACCATAACTAATCTCATCCACACAAAAATAAATAAATAAAAGATACCATATAATGATAAAAAATTGTCTTGATACAATATGTTGGGCGGAGACAAATCCATTACGAACGAGTAAGAGAAAATACATGGAAAATAAAATGAGTTTGGCGAACGAAGCAAAGACGATCCAAGCGCAATCATCCTCGAAGAAATAGCGATGAACACGGCTAGAGCTAGAACACCTGCGAAAGATAAGAGAACACACCTGGCGAGATAACCAGGTCCTCAGAGGGACATAACAAGACACATAATATCATGCCAATAACTAAATAATAAAAGCTCAACAGAAAAATATATGTGACTAAACAGATAAAGGTCTTAACCATTCTATGTGAAAATATAATTTGAAGACAATATTCCACACAAGGGCTCTCGAGGCTAGAAACACGGCACGTTAGCGTTTCAACCAAGGCACTAGTGGCGTCTAGAGAAAAGTAAATGCACAGCCCATTAACACTCGAGTGAGAACTAAGGGGCAGCTAGAGAAAACTAAATGTACGGCCACTAGCTCTTGGGTGAGTCACTAACGGCAGCTAGACGAAGGTAAATGCACGGCACATTTGTGTTTCAACCGAGGCACTAGTGGCATCTAGAGAAAAATAAATAAGTGCACGACACACTAGCTCTCGGCTGAGTCACAAATAGGCAGCTAGACGAAAGTAAAGGTGTGAAAACCCCTGCGCCTAATAACTGTCTTCACCCTCCCCATGCACTACTCGTGCTGAATTCTCACCACGATATTTCTAATAACCGCTAAGTCTTCTAGACAACTATATTAGCAGTTATATCCTAACGCTCGTCCTGTACTTACCGATGTACGGTCGGTATGCAAGTCTGAATCTATATGAGACATGTGACTTCGTGGTACACAGGTGTCGGCCAATGAATGTGGCACAAACAAAGGCGATCCCTTAAATCTAGGCCAAATGCATAAAGAAAACTACAATATAATAATTTGCAACTATATACTGTTTTGAAAGAACAACTTATAAGAAATAAAATATTCATGATATTGAGCAAGAAATTAAACAGTAAAGGCAAGGTGTCTTACCTGGTAGTACACCCGGTGTGCTGCGATGATCAAGATGGCACAAATTGCGACTTCGGTGCAACAACTATGCAAGATGACCTCTGATGTCGGCACGGACGGTTCCATTGGGTCTAGAACGGTCAAATTGGTTAGGGTCGATAGGTGGAAGGACAGAATTGGCAGGAGGATAGGAATAATGGGCGTAGTTGCAGATGGAGGGATAGTCGAAAGAAATTTAGATAAATAATATATATATATATATATATATATATTTTTTTTTTAAATAATATATATATATATATATATATATATATATATATATATGATTTTTTTTAAATAATATATATATATATATATATATATATATATATATATATATATATATATATATATATTTTATATATATATATATATATATATATATATATATATATATGATTTAGGAAAACTCTTTGTAATACTCGAAAAATTATATTTTTATTAGCTAAAATAGTTTTTAGATATATATACTTGAAAAATAAAAATGTTTTAAGGCAAACTCTAAGTTTGTAAATATACGACTTTAGATAGAAAAATATATATATTTTAGATAACTACCTAGAAAAGAAAATCATTTTAGGCTACATTATAATTTATAAGTCGAAAGCTATTTCATAATTAAATAGAAAATATGCAATACAAATATTTTTATGAGCCAAAAATATTTATAGATAAGTACCTCAGAAATCAAAAATCAGTTTAGGGCTATAACTAGATTTTTAATTTTTTATTTTTTTGTCAAGTACGATTTTTGGTAGAAACTACCTTTTTTAAAATAGTTAGAAATATTTACCATAAAAACAATATTATCAACAAACAACCACAACAAAATCATCATAATAATTTAGAATAATAATAATAACTATTTCTAACAAATAATAATAATAATAATAATGATAATAATACAAAACAGAAACAAATCTAACAAAGCTTAAATAACTAAAAATAAATAATAAAAAAATTAAAACACAAACTCATTAAATCAGAGGGCTGGTGTTCCTCCTTGGAAAAGGGGAGGAGTGGGAGAAAGGATCGAGAGGCGGAGGAGCAAGCCTCCGGCGTGCGGTCGCCGGAGGACGATGCGGGATGGCGTGGTCTTGGCGAGGGGTTGGCGCCGGAGGGGCGCTCGCGAGCTAGGGCGGAGGTCGGGATAGGAGCGGGGAAGTCGGGGGAGATGGGGAGATATGAGCCGGAGAAGCACACCCGTAGAGGTGGCACGCGGCTCGGCGGAGGGACGGGGAACGACAGATGGAGAGCTAGGCGGAGGAGAGGGTGGATCGGTGTCGCCGGCGGCGGAAGGAGCGGTGTGCGGAGGCTGTGGGCGCGAGAAGGGAAGGAGTCGGAGGAATTGGGTCGAGCGGACTTAGTTGGTCGGGCGGCGGAAAAAGGTGCGGTGAGAAGCGGAGGAGGAAAGCAGGGGCGGCTCCACCGGGGGTTCAGAGGCGGAGGCGTAGGCGGAGGGCAGTCGGTGCCACGGCGAGGAGGTGGAGGGCAGTCGGTGCCACGGCGAGGAGGTGGAGGAGGCTTAATGAGGGGTGCTCCGCCTGGCGCGACGGAGATGATCGGAAGCTCGACTGCGAAAGAACGCAGAAGGGGGGTTTACCAAGCTCGTCGGAGCTGAAGGTCGGAGTCGGTGGCTTTGGCTGGGGGACGCGGTGGCTGAAAAAAGGAAGGCGCAGTGAGTCACGCTTGGTAGGTGCCGCTGGTCTGAAGGAAAGGGCGACGACGGAACGCGGCGGGGATCGGTGGCTGGGCTCCTGCTCGGTGGCAGAGGTAAAAATTTAGGTTTTGGTTTTCTTTCTTGTTTTTATGTCACTGGTGGTGATGGAGTCTGTGGTCACGGTGGTGTTGGCGGGGTTGTGTTGGTTGTGGCAGGGCTGGGAGTTGGCCGGACGCGGATGTGGCGTTTTGGGTTGGCTGGTTGGAGGGACGGCCATGGTGCGGCGGGTTCGGGTGAAGACGGCGGGGAAATGGTGGAGGCGACGGGTTCGGGTGGTGGTTTGGGGATCGATGCTAGTGTCGGGTGACGGTCGCATGGGACGGGGTTGCCAGGGATTGATGGTCAGGATTATGGCTGGTGGTGTTTATTTTGGTCGGGAGTCGGGGTTGATGACGAGGGTCGCAATGGTGTAGGGAAGACGTGAAGCGACAATGGCTCGCCGGAGTTAGGTTTAGGATTCTTATTTTGGTTTGTGTCGGGGTGTGTCCGACACGGAGGTGATGGGCTTGTATTTTGTAAAAAATGGAATAAGAAATTGGATGGGTGACACGGACACGATGCACGGTGGGTGGAAATTATTTGTGGAGTAATGATAAAAGTTGGAAGAGTACCTGCCTATTTATAGGATGTGGGAATTCCCAATTGGATAAGAATTAGGATTCATTTAAACCCAATTTAGATAATTCGTAATTTAATTTAAAATCAATTAAATCCAAATCCAAATACAAACCAAATTTAAATCTAATTAAATTTTTAGTTTAAATCAAATGGGATAAATCAAATTTAAATATTTAACTATTAAATAAATTCATAAATTTGAATCAAGGTTTAAATTGCCACCATAATTTTGAAATATATTTTTCCAAAAATACTATAAATAATAATTTTGAAAATTATATTATTATTTTAAAAAATAAACTAATAATTAATTATGAAATATGTATGCACAAATAGTATTTACAAATATACACTTTTCTACCATACCATTTTTTTATTATTATAACTGTCTAAAAAAAAGCTTTTCATAAATAAAATTATAAATTTAAAATTTTGATAGCTAAAAATAATTGTTATATATATTTTCTTGAAACTATAAAAATAGGAAAAATATTTTTCCAAAAATTTGTACGCTCGCACATATTCGCACTCGTCGAGCAATCACGAAAAATAAAATTTCGTGCGCGACGTACAATATGACTACGCGACGTACAATACAAATTTTTTAAATCAGTACCAAATTTTAATAAAAAAATTGTAAAAATTTAGGGGTTTTACATCCTATCCAACTTAAAAAAAATTTGTCATCGAAATTAAGAATTCGTAGGGGGTGAGAAGGCACAACGGTAGATAGAAGGGTCCCTTAAAGAAGTTTATATGGTCGTGGTCTAGGTTGAGGATATGATTAAGAGACGATTGTAGTCACTTCAAGTGATTAGAAAGTCAAGCTTGTAGATTTAGGGTCGAGGGAAGGGTCGAGTAGTTTAGGATGAAAATATAGCAACATTGAGTGAGAATGGTCATAGTCGTTAGGAAGGCTTAGAAGAAGTTCTAGTATAACGCCTTCGTCCTTCTAAAATAGGTGAAGGCGAAAGCAATATAGAATTCGAAGGAGGCGTTATCGAATACGATTACATGATTCAAAGACGATCGAATAATTTCAAAGGATTTGTCAAGGCAGTCGTGGATGGGATTCTAGAGGGCAAGTTTAGCTATGTCCCCATCCATGTAGAACGATAGATAAAAGCGAACCAAAATACACTCGGTTGATCAGACCATCATGCACCGGTTCTGGTTAGACAATATGTTAGTGGGAGCGACCCAAATAACATATGTCTTGAATAAGCCCGATTAAAGAATAAGCTTGCAAAAACTAGGCTACATTACCATCATTAGTTTAGATAGTAAAAAATATTGGCACGAGAGATTAAGATTGAAATAAAGAACAAATATGAATAGTCTAAGTGTCATAAAATCTAAGTCTTACATGAAGCTTGAACTTATGCAGTCGTCCTAGTTTCCTTGTCTATGGTTTGGTTGGCTATATGGATTAGGGTCTTCTAAATTCTGGAACCTAATTGAACTTGCTAATATAGGTCACAAGGACAAAGGGATTGCTAGGTCACAAGGCATTCTACCCAACTTAAAAGAATTAAACTAACGGTGTTTGGGACAACTAACTAGTAGGGTCAATCTCTAGCAAGCACGAAGGAGAGTTAAGAATAGGGATGGAAGGAAGCAAGCAAGATGCAATTGATGAGTCAAACGGTAGCTAAAATCAAGGAAAGAGGTCAAGTATGTGGATGAGATCCTAGACTCTAATCCTATACGCAGGCTTGCTTGGTACGGTAAAGCAACCAAACAATTTATCTGGACCTGCATGGGCTACCACAAAAACATGTAATGCCCCAGTCCCAAAATACGTAGGGCTAGGAACGTAGACATGCCAACGTATAATAAATATACGTAAGCTGTAAAATACAGTAGAACCATAACTAATCTCATCCACACAAAAATAAATGAATAAAAGATATCATACAATGATAAATAATTGTCTTGATACAATATGTTGAGACAAATCCACTACCAACGAGTAAGAGAAAATACATGGAAAATGAAATGAGTTTGGCGAGCGAAGCGAAGACGATCCAAGCGCAATCATCCTCGAAGAAATAGCGATGAATACGGCTAGAGCTAGAACACGTGCGAAAGATAAGAGCACACACCTGGCGAGATAACCAGGTCCTCAGAGGGACGTAATAAGACACATAATATCATGCCAATATCTGAATAATAAAAGCTCAACAGAAAAATAAATGTGACTAAACAGATAAAGGTCTTAACCATTCTATGTGAAAATATAATTTGAAGATAACGTTCCACACAAGGGCTCTCGAGGCTAGAAACACGGCGCATTAGCATTTCAACCAAGGCACTAGTGGCGTCTAGAGAAAAGTAAATGCACGGCCCATTAGCACTCGAGTGAGAACTAAGGGGCAGCTAGAGAAAAATAAATGCACGGCCACTAACTCTTGGGTGAGTCACTAACGGCAGCTAGACGAAGGTAAACTCACGTCACATTTGTGTTTCAACCGAGGCACTAGTGGCATCCAGAGAAAAATAAATAAGTGCACGGCACACTAGCTCTCGGCTGAGTCACAAATGGCAGATAGACGAAAGTAAAGGTGTGAAAGCCCCTGCGCCTAATAACTGTCTTCACCCTCCCCTTGTACTACTCGTGCTGAATCCTTACCACGATATTTCTAATAACCGTTAAGTCTTCTAGACAACTATATTAGTAGTTATATCCTAACGCTCGTCCTGTACGCACCGATGTACGGTCGGTACGCAAGTCCGAATCTATATGAGACACGTGACTTCCTGGTACACAAGTGTCGGCCAATGAATGTGGCACAAACAAAGGCGATCCCTTAACTCTAGGCCAAATGCATAAAGAAAACTACAATATAATAATTTGCAACTACATACTATTTTGAAAGAACAACTTATAAGAAATAAAACATGCATGATATTGAGCAAGAAATGAAACAGTAAAGGCAAGGTATCTTGCCTGGTAGTACGCCTGGTGTGCTACGATGATCAAGATGGCACAAATTGCGACTTCGGTACAACAACTATGCAAGATGATCTCTGATGTCGGCACGAATAGTTCCATTGGATCCAGAACGGTCAAATTGCTTAGGGTCGATAGGTGGAAGGACAGAATTGGCAGGAGGATAGGAATAATGGGCGTAGTTACAGACGGAGGGACAGTCGAAAGAAATTTAGATAAATAATATATATATATATGATTTAGGAAAACTCTTTGTAATACTCGAAAAAATATATTTTTATCAGCTAAAATAGTTTTTAGATATATATACTTGAAAAATGAAAATGTTTTAAGGCAAACTCTAAGTTTGTAAATATACGACTTTAGATAGAAAAATATATATATTTTAGATAACTACCTAGAAAAGAAAATCATTTTAGGCTACATTATAATTTATAAGTCGAAAGCTATTTCTTAATTAAATAGAAAATATGCAAAAAAATATTTTTATGAGCCAAAAATATTTATAGATAAGTACCTCGGAAATCAAAAATCAGTTTAGGGCTATAACTAGATATTTTAATTTTTTTATTTTTTTGTCAAGTACAATTTTTGGTAGAAACTACCTTTTTTAAAATAGTTAGAAATATTTACCATAAAAACAATAATATCAACAAACAACCACAACAAAATCATCATAATAATTTAGAATAATAAAAATAACTATTTTTAACAAATAATAGTAATGATAATGATAATAATAATAATTATAATAATAATAATAATAATAAAAAACAGAAACAAAGCTAACAAAGCTTAAACAACTAAAAATAAATAAAAAAATTAAAACACAAACTTATTAAATCAGAGGGCTGGTGTTCCTCCTTGGAAAAGAGGGGGAGTGGGAGAAAGGATCGAGAGGCGGATGGAGCCCACCTCCGGCGTACGGTCGCCGGAGGACGACTCGGGCAGGCGTGGTCTTGGCGAGGGGTTGGCGTCGGAGAGGCGCTCGCGAGCCAGGGCGGAGGTCGGAAGAGGAGCGGGGAAGTCGGGAGAGTTGGGGAGATATGAGCCGGAGCAGCACACCCGTGGAGACGGCTCGTGGCTCGGCGGAGGGACGGGGAACGGCAGACGGAGAGCTAGACGGAGGAGAGGGTGGATCGGTGTCGCCAGCGGCGGAAGGAGCAGTGTGCGAAGGCTGTGGGCGCGAGAAGGGAAGGAGTCGGGGGAATTGGGGCGAGCGAACTTAGGTGGCCGGGCGGCGGAAAAAGGGGTGGTGAAAAGCGGAGGAGGGAAGCAGGGGCGGCTCGGCCGAGGGTTCAGAGGCGGAGGCGTAGACAGAGGGCAGTCGGTGCAACGGCGAGGAGGTGGAGGGGGCTTAATGAGGGGTGCTCTGCCTGGCGCGACGGAGCTGATCGGAAGCTCGACTGCGGAGGAACGCAGAAGGGGGGTTTACCAAGCTCGTCAGAGCTGAAGGTCGGAGTCGGTGGCTTTGGCTGGGGGACGCGGTGGCAGAAAAAAGGAAGGCACAGTGAGGCGCGCTCGGTGGGTGCCGCTGGTCTGAAGGAAAGGGCGACGACGGAACGCGACGGGGCTCGGTGGCTGGCCTCCTGCTCGATGGCGGAGGTAAAAATTTGGGTTTTAGTTTTCTTTCTTGTTTTTATGTCACTGGTGGTGATGGAGTCTGTGGTCGCGGCGGTGTTGGCGGGGTGGTATTGGTTGTGGCAGGGCTGGGAGTTGGCCGGACGCGGATGTGGCGGTTTGGGTTGGTTGGTTGGAGGGACGGCTATGGTGCGGCAAGTTCGGGTGAAGACGGCTGGGAAATGGTGGAGGCGACGGGTTCGGGTGGTGGTTTGGGGATCGATGCTTGTGTCGGGTGACGGTTGCAGGGGACGGGGCTGTCGGGGATAGATGGTCGGGATTATGGCTGGTGGTGTTTGTTTTGGTCGGGAGTCAGGGTTGATGACAAGGGTCGCAATGGTGTAGGGAAGACGTGAAGCGACAATGGCTCGCCGGAGTTAGGGTTAGGATTCTTATTTTGATTTGTGTTGGAGTATGTCCACGGAGGTGATGGGCTTGTATTTTGTAAAATATGGAATAAGAAATTGGATGGGTGACACGGACACGATGTACGGTGGGTGGAAATTATTTGTGGAGTAATGATAAAAAGTTGGAGGAGTACCTGCCTATTATAGGATGTGGGAATTCCCAATTGGATAAGAATTAGGATTCATTTAAACCCAATTTAGATAATTCGTAATTTAATTTAAAATCAATTAAATCCAAATCCAAATACAAACCCAATTTAAATCTAATTAAATTTTTAGTTTAAATCAAATGGGATAAATCAAATTTTAAATATTTAACTATTAAATAAATTCATAAATTCGAATCAAGGTTTAAATTGCCACCATAATTTTGAAATATATTTTTCCAAAAATACTATAAATAATAATTTCAAAAATTACATTATTATTTAAAAAATAAACTAATAATTAATTACGAAATATGTATGCACAAATAGTATTTACAAAGATACACTTTTCTACCATACCATTTTTTTATTATTATAACTGTCTAAAAAAAAGCTTTTCATAAATAAAATTATAAATTTAGAATTTTGATAGCTAAAAATAATTATTATATATATTTTCTTAAAACTATAAAAATAGGAAAAATATTTTTCCAAAAATGTGTACGCTCGCACATATTCGCACTCGTTGAGCAATCACGAAAAATAAAATTTCGTGCGCGACGTACAATATAACTACGCGACGTACAATACACAAAATTTTGAATCAGTACCAAATTTTAATAAAAAAATAGTAGAAATTTAGGGGTTTTACAATATCTTACGATGAGATCTCAAAAAAACTATTTCATAATCATTCGCCAGGTTATGGTTGTGATGTACGTGAAATTTTTTAACGACCCACAGCTTTATTGAATTGGTGTACCCAATACAAAAATTGCTTTACAACCACTTCTGCTTTCACTTCTTGGCTCACGAACCCTGTTAGGAGATTCATTGTATTTCTTCTGTCTGAATCCCATATTCAAACAACACCAACTACGGACCATCACCATCCCAGATTTGTTTTTCTTTACTTCGTTCTTTCTAATACTGAAACCAAATGCTTTTGAATATATTCGGTAGAATGTTCTCTGCTTCTTCAATAGAGTTGAATTGTAAGCCAACAATATCTTCATCTAAGAGATCCCTGGGATTTTTGTTAATGTTGGCAGACTGCAATATTTTTTATCATCGCTGCATCGAAATCCAATGGAGATTCACCATCGTCCCTAAGAATAGAATAAAACAAAATAAGTATGAGAAATCAATGTCAAAATATAATACATTTCTTAAATCTATTAGAAAAGGTGATGCGAAATAACATTTCGTTATTTGCGTTAATGTCGTCGTCATCGTTATGATGCATTCCTCCGTTGTTTTCTTCCTCTTGTTCTTTATTGTCTCATAAGTTAACAACTTCCAAACTTTGCTCATCATCCAAATCATCTGACACTGCTCTTGAAGGAAGCTTTCTTCATCAACTAATTCCTCCACACGATGATTAGTTTCTCCATGTGACGTCGCCATTGAAGAAAATAGAGTGTGTTAGAAACCAACAGAAAAAACGAAGGACAAGAAATAATACAAAAAGAAAGAGTAATGTTATTCGTACCTCTAAATTGTCCCTCTAATATATCCCTACTTATGTGGCATCTGATGTGGCATGTTAAATAATATTGTGTGTCATCTGACATGATCGATGACATGGCAAATTTTAACACAAAAGTTAACTACCCAATTTTGTACATATTAATTTAACATTAATTTTAATATTAATTTATTGTTAATATTAATTAATATTAATATTAATATTAATATTAATGTTAATGTTAAGGTTAATGTTAATGTTAATGTTAATGTTAATGTTAATATTAATATTATTGTTAATGTTAACGATAATATTAATTTTAATGTTAATGTTAATGTTAATGTTAATGTTAATGTTAACATTAATTTTAATGTTAATTTTTATTTTTATTTTTATTTTAAAATTTGCCACGTCAGCTGCCACATCAACATATCACGTCAGCTGCCACGTAAAGTGGGACAGTTTGAAAGTACAATTAGGAGGTACAAATAGCATTATTCAGAAAGAAACAACTTCCAACAAGGCAATAACCCAATCTTTTTGTCTTCCTTGTACCTCCGCCACGTGGCCCTCTTCTGTTGGCTTATGAAAATGCTTGAGTGATTCTAAGAGCAAGCATAATTTTAAAGAAACAACTTCCAACAACACAACTTTTTTGTCTTCTACGTACATGTATTATTAAATTATGTAGGATAACGCATGCAGTAGCATTTAATGCTACGTTTACTGTTGTGTAATTATTTCTAATGATATGGTGTTAGTGAACACAATCTGTGAGAGAGAACCCAAGAGAGAGAGAGAGTGAGAGTGAGTGGAAGATGGGATAAAGAGAAAAGATCGAGCTCGACTAGATTTTAAACTTAAAATTCAATTTTTGTTTTTCGTTACTCATAACTAGTTCTCACGTACGAGTTTAGACGAACAATAACCGATCACGAGCAACGTGACATCAGCTAGGTTTCTAATACCGTGGCATTCCTGTTAATTTAAAATTTACAATATTATTGAAACTAATGTTAATACTAAAATTTTAATTAGTTTTTGATTTAATATTTAAACTTAGATTTAAATTTATAACTTCAAACTAGTTAAAGTTAAAATTCCATTCTTTTTTATTTAAAATGTACAATATTATTGGAACTACAATTAATATTAACATTCACTTGTCCCGTAGTTTAAGTCGTATTTTACTATTTGTTGCTTAAGTCTAGGCACCCAAAGAACTTGATTGTTCAAGTCGAACGCGTGCACAGAACGTTCCCTCGATGCAAGGCATGACGTAGCCCTTACTTGTCAAGTCGTTGCACGAACACATTAGACAAGAGTTTTGTTGGGCTATCAAAGTCATAACAAGCACTGTCCTCTGTTGTCTGCGGTTGTCAAGTTACTTAGTCCCACGATTGTCATGCCCCGATTCCGTCGAATCGATAGTCGTCCCCCGGGCGTGATGTCGTACGAACCTAATTTACGATCGCACAAGGCATAGTCATAAGGTAATCCGAGACACTAGATTTAAGAGAATAAGCAAACAAATTGAATCACACATTAGTAAAGGAAACTTTGAGATAGCCGTTCCATACATTGCACACAATTACAAAAGAGTGTCGATGAGATAGCTGTTCCATACATTGCATACATCCCTCAATATACAATAAAGTAATCCAGTGACCTGGAATGGAGGGACGCTAAGCCATCTTCCTTGGACAATTGAGAGTCTTCAAAAGTGGAGTTACGGGACAAGTCTTCGACGTATGACTGAGGCTTCAAAATCACGAGCGTCGCCGAGCTAATTGGCGCGTCCTTCCTGATTCACGGGACCTGCAAGAGCGAGGATCAGTACGATCACATAAACTGGCGAATGACTAATTAAAATCCAAGCTCTGCATTTGATTCAAGCAGTTATATAAACATGTTAGCTAGCAATTTATGTGATCTTTCTCACCATCCTGATCAATTAGCTTATCAACATGTTTCGAGGCAAGCATATGAATTTGTAATCATTAAGTAGCTATCATATTCATCCCGTGTCACATGCATTTATTAAGCAGTGAAAGGGTATGAAGGCCACTGGCAATGTCAAGCCATCACGGACTATAGCTGGGTTAGACGACGACCCTTTTACGGCGGGTAGCGAGCCCTGTACGAAAGTTCCCAAATAACCCACACCGATGTAAGGCTGGTGCTTGCTATACTCGTTCCTCCCGGGCCAAATCGGTCCCTTGGCCTAGGCAACCGTTCGAGGAAACTACACCTTTTCGACAAGCTGTCCAATGACCGTTTTGCAGAGTCTTGAAATATGCTATCTCTTTTCTAGAACCTTATCCTTTCTCTTTTATGTGCGAAACTTAGCCTTTGTTTTGAACTTAGTCGATTTACTCACTTAGCCATATTATTGTGTTAAACGTTAGTCGATTCATTCATTGTCTTGGCATAGGCTAAGTAGAATTGTATGAGGAAGCATGTTTTCCATTTTCAATACCGACAGTTTGATAGCAAGTGTTTCGTGAAGAATCGTGCCATAATTTTTTTTGGTTCTACACTATTATGACAATCATTCATTTACTTCACATATTGATTTTAAAGTAGAGGGACGAGGCGAAGGAGTTTAGCCGCTCGCCTTAGACTTGCTTCAAGTGAGCGACTGGTTTGCTGTGCTGACGTCGCCTATGCGAATCACCTGCAATCGTATAAGCAACTGATTAGAACACTGTGTAAGTCAAGGAATTTCGATATGAATGCGAAGCTCGAAAATGCAAGTCACGAAAACCCATCAGAAACATTCACGAAAAATGCATTCACGAAAACCAAAGCAAAATCTAAATCAAGTACGACATGAATATCAGAGCAACGGGAGGTCTCTTCCGACTCAGCCGCAGAGCCAATCCTTGAGGCGCGACCCGATGAATATGGGACTTGGTTCCAAAGAAGCTATTCCATAACGTGGAATGGATCTTAATTCAATCGTTCCCGTTCGATCGACTCGCCGATTCCGACCTATCGGTCCCGACCGAATCGGTAGCGATATTGTTCCTTTCTCGCTCACCCCGTGGACGAAAATGGGGCACGATGTAGGGACGGGGTACTACAACAATCTCAAAGCTCGTCATATAAAGTATGACTTGGGGATGGAAACATTGTAAACATGTCGGGAACTGTAGGTCAGCGCCAGGTTTGGACGTATGAAGATGGGCGATGGAAACACTGTGCCATGTACCGACTTTGTACTACAATTTGGTTTCGGTAGGAATGTTGGCAGATGATGGCTGTCGTAGTCTATTTGGGGACAAAGATTGGATGCTTGTGAAGGGTTCCCAACAGTTGAATCACCCAAATCAATGAGGACTCCTATAGAAACAACAACAAAACTTGATAATGATGAAGACGGTATCTCGGTCGACATTCGTAAGTATAGAGGTATGATCGGGAGCTTACTCTATTTAACTGCTAGCCGACTCGATATTATTTTTAGTATTTGTATTTGTGCACGATACCAAGCAAACCTAATATTATGTTTAGTATTTGTACTTGCACTTCCATTAAATGTGATACTACTAGCTCTATAAATCTCACGATAAATCCGATTTGTCACTCACGCACGAAACACATTAAGATTAGACACTATTTTCTTCGTAACCATCAACAAAAGGGGGATATTCGTCCTTCATTCCTATCCTTCATTAAATACCTATCTTTTCATCCTATCCTTTCACATCCCTCTCTCTCTTCAAACCCCCTCTATTTAATACCATCTCTCTCCTCCTCTCTTTCTAATCTCAACTCCTTCTTCTTCCTTCTCTCCACAATCCTTTACACCCTCTTCCTCCTCTTACTATCAACCTCTATGGCAAGTCTCAAAAGAGCTAACTCCACCTACGTTTCCAACCCATTCGATTCGATGCCCTTATCCTATGGCGCCTATGATCCCAAGATCTTCAACTCCTCCATTGCTTCCAATGCATGGTTCCATCACTTTGTAAACCATGCCATCTACAAATGAAAGGCTATAAATTGGTTCATCTTCTCTGGCCATCTGTCACTTTTTGAGACTGCCGGCCTCTCCTCTCTTCTGCCTTGGCAAGTGCCTGTCTATCCGGCGGTGGTACGACTCTTCTACTCAACTTTAGACCTGATCTCGCCAACAATGCCATCGAGACCATGGTCAATAATCGCCATTTTTACCTCACGGCTAGCGATATTGCAGAGATTCTCGAGATACCAAATCGCAGGGATGCTCTTTCGACCTTGGCCAGTCTCTATCTTACCGCCGACGACTCGTTCGATGAGTTCTGTGACATGATCTGCAAGGGACCGAATCCTCATGCCATTTTGGCCCTCTCGAAGTAGTTGGAGCCATTCTACTATGAGCTCCATCGGATCATCTGCCACACTCTTTGCCCCAAGTCCGACAACTATAATGCTATCGCCAATGATGCTCTAGTTTGCATGTATTATTTGTACTCGAAGAAGAATTGGTCATTCCCCAAAACTCTCCTCAAAGCCTTCTACTTTGTCCTTCCTGGGGTGGTACATTCACTTAACTATAGCACCTTCATCACCCTATTTCTTGAGGCCAAAGGCGTGGATGCCAATCAGATGGTATTCCTTTATTTCTTGCCATCTTCCCCTCTGCTCCTGCTGCCTCTGCGTCTCGTGCTTCATCCTCCCATGCACCCCAGCCTACTTCTCCTGCAGCACCTTCTGCGCCTCCTCTATGTTGTCGTTTCATGCCGCTGACCCAATAATATTTTGATATACGTATGGCTCAGGCGGAGGTGCAGATGAGGGCCAATACCCGCAGCCTTGGGAATCTCATTCAGAGTCGCTTCCATGACCAAGCCTACTTCATCCAGCGGACTCTTCAGGACCACAATCTTTATCGGGATCTTAACCTTCAGGATCCTCAATTCCAAGGCTTCCGCTTCTCTGACCCTAATGCTTACGGGTTCATGTACCCCGATGGTGTGGATCCCTTCAGTGCCTTTCACGAGACTCCGGGTGGTGAGGACGATGATCCAGCAAATCAGTAGCTACGATCTCCTTTTGTGGATGGTAGAATAAAGAATTGGTGTCCGTATCTAGTGTGTATCTTTTGAGGTCCTGCGGGGACCAATGGTTATGTTTCAATTTCTTGTGTGGTCCTACAGGGACCGCTTTATGTCTTGCTTTACTCTCGTTAGGGAGAGTTTATTTGTCTTTTTGTTTATGAACTATCACGCATGTACTCTTCCAAACTTGAAAATCAAATATATGCATACTTTCGTTCACTCTTGAGCTCTCATATTTTCTTACTAAATACTTGATTCCCCATCTTTGATTAAGTCACAAAGGGGGGAATGTATTGCTATCAGTTTCTCCATGTTATAAGTCGATAAGTTAACGTTGCAAACATGAGAATGGTCTAGAGGCAAGGGTAAGGAAGTTATCGGTGCATAAATTTTATTGAAACAATATTAATAATAAAATTTAAATTAGTTTTTGATTTAACATTTAAACTTAGATTTAAATTCATAACTTAAAATTAGTTAAAGTTAAAATTCCATTCTTTTTATTTACAATCTACAATATTATTGGAACTAGCATCAATATTAAATCTACAATGGCATTTCTGTTAAATAGTCTTTTCTTTGTTCGGTCATACCCCTCCACGAGCGGGTTATACCCCCGAAACGAGCTGGTTAAATAGCCTTTCCAAAGAAAAGGACCCATCCGACTAGAGAGAAACAAAGGAGAGAAGAAGAAGAGTCGCAATAGAGAGGAGCAAGAGCAAGATCAACTGCAGCGGATGGGCCATCATCCCTACGAAGATTCTCTCGATGATACTGACACTGTCGGGGATGCCGGCGTACGAGGTAATGTGCAATGTAGCCCCAGTTTTTCTTTCGTGGTGGAAGGCGCTCAACGGTCCCTTAGACTATTGGCCAAACGTGGACTTGGAACAGTGGTCCCGGAGGACCCAGCAAACTACTAAGATTAGTTTGACCGTAAAGAAGCTCGTGGCTCGCAGTGGGGAATATCTACTGTCCTTCTCCGCGTACAAGCTCGACGAAGCAGCCTTCCATTTTGCATGTTTAAGGCCTGTGTAAAATTTTATTTTGTCTTATTCTAATACTTTATTTTTTCTATTACAAAATTTTACATATACTTTGTTAATTTCTATTGATGTTTTCTTCTTTTTATAATACAGTGAGAAATTTCTAAGGGTGCTGCACATTCCGAAGTACGACGTGAGTGATAAAACTTTCGTGAGACACTTGGAATTTCTCCCGGTGCTGGAAGAACTCGACATTAGCTACTGCCTCTATATTGCGTCGATTGGAATATTTTTGCTAGCAAGTATTGCCACCGTCTGGTCAAGCTGAGGAGGAACATGCCCTCTCCATATTTTATAGTCAGGAATAGATTCGTGCTGAACACGTCGAACGAGACAGAGGGAAAGGTCGTGGCTAATTTGATGACGCGTCTCGAGAACCTAGAGATGGGATCAGGCATGTTTAATAGAGAAACACTGCGATCTATCATATGCAACTGCAAGGGTCTTCGCGTGCTCGACATACGTGGGTGCTTCAACGTGCACTTCGACGATGACCTCAGGAAAATTTGTGATTTAATATAGACGTTTAAATGACCCTTTGACTATGTAATCCCAGGGGAACTTGGATACGAGATGTATAGTGATTTAGATCTTATCAATCAGTCCTGGGGTGAATGGTTCTTCTGACAATAGCATGCATGCATGCATTTCTTTCTTTTTTTCATATTTACTAGTAAATGTACGTGCTTTGCACGTATAGAAACGTATAATAAGAATTTTATCCAATTATAGTTAAATATGCTTCTAACTCATTTAATTAAGGTGCAAGGTATTTTTTTTGTTTGGTTGAGTTCGATTCTCCATTTTGACAAAATTTTACTTTTTTTAACAATTTTTACATGATTAATTTTTTTAAAATAAAATGGAATGTGATATAATGACGGCTCACTTTTGAGCCGTTTTGAAATCTCATTATATAGTGGAAGATATGATATCAGTATCTTAACATTAATACAACATCTCAGTATAATCATATCTAAGAGATTTCGATATTTCTCCACACAAATTTTACCTTCTTCAAGATGAATTTTGGCGGTGCAAATTCTACTCATATTTACGGTATCAGTGCCATTCACCATAATTAATGGTGATCGATAGACATTTATACGAGAAGAGTGGCCCAGGAGAGATAAAAAAATTGGTTTCTTTTTCACAACCCTTTAAAATCTATTTATACAGCCAAAGAGCCAAACTATTCATCTTCACTAGCCTTCAAAACCAATTTATATAGATTCAAAACAAAACTTAACAGCCAAACTATTTAAAATTTACAACCCTTCAGAATAGTCTCAAAATGGAGAAGAGCAAAACCTACATTTGCGGATGGGCCAACATCATCAAGGAGATCCTAGCCATGGTTTTGGTACTAGCGGAAATATCGTCTGAGGAGGTCATCCGCTTGTCTTTTATATGTCGGTCGTGGTGGTAGACGCTCTACTATCTATGCTTGTGGTCGAACATCATGTCGACCCAGTGGTACCGCAGGGTTAACCTAACCTTGAAAATTGACGAGGCGGTGAACAAGCTAGTGACGCGCAGTGAGGGAAAAGAAAAGGACTCAAAATTAGTTTAGATTAATCATACTGGTAATTTCTTGGTGTATTAGAACAAATTAAATTTGATTACAATAGGTTGCTAATTTGATTTGCATTACATTAAATCTTTACCTAGATCGGAGAATGGGCATTCTCCGTGTTGGAAGAACGGAGAATGGCCATTCCTAAATGTACCATTTGCCGTCCTAAATGTACCATTCTCCGTGTTAGAAGAACGAAGAATGGTCATTCCTAAATGTACCATTCCCCGTTCTAAATGTACTATTCTTCATGTTAGAAGAACGAAGAATGGCCATTCTCCGTGTTAGAAGCACGGAGAATGGCCACTACCCGTCCCAAATTGTTCTATACTAAGTTAAAAGCATATAATAGCACCCCAAAAATGTTAACAATAGAAAAATTCTACAAATCCCACACACCAGACTCGAACCTAGGCCTTCCATGTAAAAGATAAACAGCACAACCAACTAAGCTTAGAATAAAAAGAGTCACTGGAGGTCATTGAATATCCCCAACTTCCAATAAGGAATAAGAAGAGTCGGTTAGGAACGTGTATAATATACATAGGGGTCCCCATTCATTTGAGTAGGTTGCACATTTAATATGGCTCCAAAAAGATCATCTGGTTGGGAACCATGGCCAGAGTCTTCTTTTCGTCGTCGTCGAGCGTCTCCGCATGGAGCACCCTCTGCGCCGCCTCTGGCCCATGACTGGCTGGCAGAGGATGCAGACTTCCTGACCTTCTGCGGGTTGTCACTGGAGCTCATCGCTTGACCTCTTGATCCGGCGCCCAACTTTGACCTGTTGCCGATCACTCCGGAGGAACGTGATTCTCTGGAGAAGAGGGAAAGGTTCGCTGCGTGTACCATAGGGCGGGTGTGCGTACCCAGCAGGATTTTATGGAGATCCTCCGCGAGGCTAGTGAGGGGTCTATGTAGACCTCTTATTTTTCTTTTCTTTTTTAGTTTTTTATAGTTTTTTCCTCCTCTTATATCCTTCGTCGGAGAATGTTCTGGCGAAAAAGCTGTAATTTAATGTATTATAATATTTTGTTAACTCAATTTGGTTTCGGCTGCAAGCGACTAACTATTTTATCTATTTTTTAATTAACAAATCTTGTTACGTCAAATCCACATATCAATGACGATATCCCCGTCAATGACTTGTTACGTAATAGAATTGATTATGCTGCCAGCGTCAATCTTGCCGTCAAATCTATCTTAGATATGATTATAAAGTAAACTAGAGGACAACTTTGAGTGTTTCATTTTTACTCTTTTCAAGTACATAGTCTTGTTACCAAGTCGTCAAACGTGAAAAATTTGGGATGGCAAAAATACGAGTATAGAACGGCTCAATGCAAGAAAAAAAACGTTCAAAAATTTAATCAAATATTCAAAAAATGGAAATATTGAGATTAGAAACTTCACATTCTTAAATATGTTGTCAAATTTTGTTAATTAAACATGTTTCCACCACATTTTTTGTGCCAAATTTTTCAATAATTTATATGGAACACGTTTAAAACTTCGTATGCTTAAAGTTTATGTAGTGATTTTACGTAGATATATACTAGTAATAATAGTAATAAATTTAATTTTGGAAAGTAGTTTTTAAAATTAGGGTCTCAGAATCCCAAAGGTTTATGTAGTGATTTCACGTGGATATATAATAGTAATAATAGTAATAAATTTAATTTTGGAATGTATTTTTTAAAATTTAATAGTAATAAATTCGACCGTCTTATACTAGTAATAATAGTAATAAATTAAATTTAATTTACAACTGAAAACTATTCTAATTTTTTCTACTTCCCAAGGTCATATAAGACGGTCGAATTTTTCCTCTTCTTCTCGCAAACCTTCCTTCTCTCAAACCCTCTTCTTATGAAAATGCTGCCAAAGAAACAACGACTGTCTCCAAAGGGGAAGAATCCACAAAGGGATGCGATACAGGCCCAAAGGCCAGAACTTGAAAAGGCGGCGAAAGCCAAGATTATGGTCGCTAGGGTAGAGGCGGAAGCAGCAACGGAGGCAGCAACGACGGAAGCGGAGGCGGCAGCCAAGCCACCTGCAAAAAAAGGCTAAAAACATATTGCTCGACAAAGACCGAAAAATCTATCTTCGATACAGAGTCGTCGGAAGACTCAACTTATGAAGATCGAAGGCATGCTCAAGCGAAGGCTAAGGTGGCAACGGATAGAGTCATCAGCATACTCTAAGGATTTTAAATCCTCATCAGAAGAGAAAAATGAAGAGGAAGGACAATCATCAAATAAGTCCCAGGATGGAGAGGAGGTAAAATTTTTTAAAGACTCTAAATCTAAGAAGATTTACAATAAATATTTCAAGAAAAAGGCTGTTATGCCTAAAGATCAATTAAGATGGATGATGTCGAAGACGAAGCTTTCCTGGATATATTAAAATTCTATCAGTTGGAGAAACTGAACAAATCCTGTCTTGAGAAAATCTTCCAAACAATAGTAAGAGAATTTTACCCAAATCTTCCGACTGAAATTAAAGAAAATAAAGAGGATCAACAACTGGTGTTTCTGAGAGGGAAACTGATTAGGGTAAATGCTGTTGTCATCAACGAATTTTATAATTTTGATTCAGTTCCTGAGTTTGATATGAAAGATATTGATAATATTTCCACGAGGGATGCAATTCATGAGATTACAGGTGTATCAGTGGGTGCCAAGACCCCTCAAAATGTATACAAAGATCAATTAAAAACTTTGTATAAATTATTGTATGCCTACGTATCTCAAATACTCAACCCTACTGGACATGAGTTTTCGATCCATCCAGAGAGTAAAATTTCTTTATTATATGGGGAAAAAAAGAGAGGATGGATATAGGTTCTTACATGTTCAGTAGAATAATGCATCTCGTGGAAAAACCAACTGCAAGGACAACTCTCCCTTTCGGAGGATTTGTATGCTCAGTGGCTAGTAAACATTTTGTCCATGTTTGGCAGGGGATGTTTATATTAAAAATAAAGGCCTCATGAGAAAACTTACCTTCACTCGAATGTTTAAAAAATGGGCAGCAGCTGCAAGCAAACCATCAACATCTGGAAAACCATCAACTTATGGAAGCAAAAACACTAAGGACAGGGTTGATGATCTATACAATTTTGTTGCTGCAAACTTTGAGAATGTCTTCAAAAAGATGAAGACTATATCCGACAACCAAAAATTGATTCTGGATAAGATTAACCAGATAGAGGTTGAATTTGCTGACCAAGAATAAGATTTCCCTTCCGTCGTGAAGAAGGTAAATGGGGCTAGCCCAAACTCTTATGTAAAAATACACACTGTACATATTGACACTCTAATGCTAGCCCTCACTTTGATACTTCTATTTATGTTTCTGGATGTCATTTCTACATATACAGTGAGTCCATACTGACTATAATTTTTCTTATTCCGTCCCTCAAGGTGTAGATGAAGGATATTTTGAGGAAGAAGAAGAAAAAAAGAAGAAAGAAGAAGAATAAAAAAAAGGAGAAGAAGAAGAAGAAAAGAAGAAGAAGAAGATGTAGACGGATATAAAGATTCATCTTTTGAGTTTTGAAGCTTTTATTTCAATTTGGAAGTAATATTTGAATTGTGATATGGTTCTGAATATTTGTTGGTCTTGGCAGTCAAACTAAATATTATGTTTAAAATATTGTAAGACTAAACTTTTTGCTTGTACTTGTGGACACACAAAAAAAAAGAAAATGCTATCTTTTCTTTATTGGCACAAGGCACCACAAATCGAGTACGCCTGAGAGATTTTGTGCTGAGGATCCCCGAGTACAAAAAAGAATTCTAGGGAATAGGACGATGGAGATCGAGCAGCAGTTGCTCCTTTACTCCGTTGACACTCTGATTACAAAAGAGAGAGAAAACCTAAGAAAATTGCTAACTCTCGGCTCACTGGCAAGAAGTACAGCAATTTGGCTCTTAAAAATGCTCTCCGTTCCGTCTTTTGAAGAGGGATGAGACCCCTTTTTATAGTCATTCTTGACCTGGAATGATGTTATGCGCCCACATGAAGGAAACACACTGGTTTTCATGTGGGCGCATAGTCCAGCCTTGGGCGCATAGGGTGTAGGCGCATGCAGGCTGCAAGATCGTGGGTTTGTCGTGGTGTTGACGTGGCCGCATGCTTCAGTGCACGACTGCTCGTGGATACTGACGTGGCCGTGTGCTTTGCAGCAGTTTTGATCATGGCTTTGATCGAGTCAGACTTGGGCGCATAGCCATGTCTCAGGCTATGTACCCTCCTTTTGGGGAAGTTAGTCTTGGACGCATGGAGCTTCACTGGCTGGGCGTATAGAGCTTGACTGGCAGGACGTATGGAGCTTGACTGGCTGGGCGTATGGAGCTTGACTGGCTGGGCGCATGGAGCTTCACTGGTTTGGGTGCATGGGGCTTCATTGCTGAAATTTTTTTCATGCTTCTACAAGCCCCCCTTCAAAGTTTTTAATACTTGAACAAGTTCAGAATACTTTGAAAGAAGCATGGTTCGTCTTCTTGTGATGCAATAGGCGCATAGCACGAATCTCTCTTTGGGCACATAGTGTTTGACCAGCCTGTCAGAGAGATACGACTGTTGAGATCTTCCTCGAAATCCGAACTGACAGATTCATCGGAGTAGAATTTGAAAAGGTCTATCCTTCATACATCATCCACGTCAATAAGTGGCAGTCACATAGTGTGCAAGGGGCTAGTTTTTTACGTGGGTGCATAGGCCATTGTGGACGCATACTACGCAATGGGCGCATAGGCGCATAAAGCTAGTGGGCGCATAGGAAGTGGCCTGTGCCTATAAATAGGTCCTGAAGGAGAGAGAGAAAGAGCTCATTATTCCCTTCTCTTAGAATTTTTTAGAAACTCTTCATCTTCTTTCTTTGATAACCATGTCTCCCAAGGTCGCCAAGAGATCCGCGAAGGGTAAAGAGGCTGCGCCGAGTGGCTCTCCTCCCGTGGTAGCGCCTTCACCAGTCCAGGACCTGATTCTGGGTGAGGGCATGCATCAAAAAGAAAGTCTTGAGCGTTAATTTGTGATGCTCGGACTTTTCTTCTGCTTGGGCCCTTGCGCCTAAGGCAACATACTTCTGTGAGCATCATTGTGCGCCCACAGAAGTCATGCGCCAACACTGTGGTATGCTATGCGCCCATATGTTGCCATGTTTATGCGTCCTCAAGCTGTGACATGTTATGCGCCCACGTACTATTTATGTGTTATGCGCCCATATATTTGTTTTGGGTGCATATCCCTTTGGGCGCATAGCCCTTTGGGCACATAAAAGCCTTTCAGAACTTAGTTTTTCCTGTAATTTTCTGAGTCTGACTTTCTTTCCTGTCATTGACTCTTGCAGCATCTATGCCGAAGGCTGAGACCATTGCGAAGGAGGAGATGCTGCCTCCTTTCATCAAATAAGACTCACCGTTCGTCAAGAAGAAGGTGGTACCAAAAATTGAAGAAAAAAAAGAGCTGGCGTCCATCGGAGAGGGAATTACTCCCAAGATTAAAGTTGCTGTAAAGGAGGAGCATAAGCGTGAGAGTAGTAGTACTGGGAGTTCTGACCTTCCTGCCCCAGCCGAGGACCTTGATCAAATGGATCCTTCATATGCGAAATGGTTGAGGGAATGGTATATGCCTCACCACAACTAGTATTCGTAGGTTCCCGTAAATGTTCATATTCTGTCTCGGTATTTCTGTCTGTCTTTAGCTTTATGTTTCACTTCTTTTGGACATCATATGTAATCCTCTACTTCTTGCCCGGATGAAGAGATGAGAAACTTTTTATTTTTCTCATGAGGTGTAGTCCTGTGAATGTAACTGAATTTGAATAAACAGAATATATTTGCTCCACTCTTTGCTTGTGGTATCTGTGGTGCTTGTTTTAGAGAGCTTAATACAACATTTGTGTAAAGGGTACCGCGCTGGAGGAGCTCCTTCATTCTCTTTTTATGGACCTATTACCCTTATGTACACTGGCGGTACGGGTAATAGATTTGAAACAAAATCCAACAGAGGTAATATAGATGTGATGGGTTTCGTGATCTTGATACCATGTCTTTTATCCCGGGTTGGGTATAGGTGTCGAATCGGAAGACTATCAGTATCAGAGGTAATATGGGCGTGACACATGATAATCATGAGTGGTTTTTGGTAGAATGGATGTTCCTGTCATGTTTGGCTTCTTGTCAGGTATCTTTTCCTGGGACGGAAGAGACTTTCCAAGCTTCTTCTGTGATGACCTCCACCGAAGATGACGAGATAGCCCAGAAAGTTATCAAAGCTTTCTATTCTGTACTGAAAGTGAAGGTTCCTGGAGTCGTGAATCAGAATGCTGCGTTCGACCGTGTGAAGGCTGTTGCCGAATGCCAGGTAGCGGCCCTCGAGAGCATTGCTGGCTATGAAGAGCGGGCCAACACTATGAGGAAAGTTTTGAACGACCTGGAGGGTCAGGTGGCCAGGTTTTGGGACACCAAACAGCGGAGCCCGACGTCAATGTTCCGTGCAGAGGACGACGCTTTGATGATGACTCTTGCGGAGGAGAAGGCTACCTTCCACGCAAGGAAGGACGCCTTGGTTCGAGAGATTGGCGAGATGGCTGACCAGTATGGCCTGTTCAATGCTGTAAGTGAGGCACGTGCTGCCACGAAGAACAGGCTAGCTGCACAGATCACCGAGAGGTACAATCATATTGTGCAGATCCGGAACAAGATTGCCCAGCTGGAAGCCGACTTGAGGGCGGCGACATCTGAACAGAAGGATTACTTGGCTCAGGCTGCCATGACTGCCACCACTTCTGCCCTTTTAGAAGAACATCTGACGAAGTTGAAGGGGGAGCATCTGAGTCTGATCCTTTTTGAGGATGAAGCTGCTCGTCAAAAAGAGGCACGACGCCGAGCTACTGTGAAGTCTGAAGCCGAAGTCGCGGCTCTAAGAGACAACATAAACCGCCTATGTATTCCGTAGATTTTGTAACTTCTTTTTTTTAGCCGTCACGGCTCTTGTACCTTTTTTCCGTCTTTTGATAGATGTTCAAGCACAAAATAAAGAACCTTTTCAGGAGTGAATGCAATTTTGTGAAATATCGATGCTAGAGGTAATGTGGACATAGTAAGGATATTTCTGGTGGGTATTCCGTTGGAGAATTATGATGTGGACTTATTATCCGTTTTATATTCAAGTTATTCGAATATAGATAATAAGTTGAATGAAGCTGCTAGTAGAGGTAATATGGACGTAATAGCAGAGGATGTTATTGTAAAACCTCTAAATTTCTACTATTTTTTTATTATTATTAAATTTGCATGGATTTAAAATTTTGTATTGTACGCCACGTAGTCGTATTATACGTCGCGCTCGAAATTTTGTTTTTCAAAATTGCTCGACGAGTGCGAATATGTGCGAGCGTACATATTTTTAGAAAAACGTTTTCTATTTCGAAGTGATATATATATAGTAATTATATTTGCCATTTTACAAAATTTCTAAGTTTGTTATTTTAAGCCTCTTCTTTCTATCATTTATTAATAATAAATTATATTTCATTGTATGCTAGAAAAGCAAAATTTTGTATAAATAATTATGCTTACATAATTAATTATTAGCTTATTTTTAATAAATAATAAGGTATTTGCGAAATTAATATTATAGTATTTTGGAAACCATATTTTGAAATTATTATAGCAATTTAAATCTTGATTTGAATTTATGTAATTATTTAAATAGTTAAATAATTGAAATTTGATTTATTCCAATGGATTTTAAACTAAAAGAATCTAATTAGATTTAAATTGGATTCTTATTTGGATTTGGATTTGATGGATTTTAAACTAAATTGCGTATTATCTAAATTGGGTTTTAAATATCCTAGTCCATATCTAATTGGGAATTTCCACGTCCAATAAATAGGCAGGTACTCCTCCAATTCATTATTCATCTACCAAATTCCACAAACAAATTGTGCATGCCTCGTGTCCGTGTTCCACCATCAAATTCTTATTCCAATACATTTACAATTACATTATCTTCCCCTTCCCGTGTCAGACACCCCCCGACATCAACGAATTCCTACCAAATCCTAACCCTATCCCTAGCGCGATCTATCCCGACCCCGGTCGTTCCTATTACCACCACCCTAGTCAGATCCCCGGCCGAACTCTCCCTACACCGCCACAGCGTCCCCAACCCACTGTCCAAATCCTGGCCAACCCACGGCAAACCACCACCGCTGCCGTTGTTGGCAGCCCCGGCACAACCAAAAACCAAAACCAACACAGAACAAGGGAGAAGATGGAAACCCCTCACCTGACCGTCGCCGCGTGCGCCTACTCCTGGCCACCGCCGGCCGACCCAACCTTGTCGGTGTCACAGCCATCACCACCAGCCTCTCGCTTAGTCGCGACCCAGCTGACCACCGCCGCAGGAACTCCCGGCCACATCAACTCCTCCATAACCCAACCGATCGAACCCCACGCCTCCGCCGGACCACTGACCCATCGCCGCCCCTGGCGATTCACCACCGCCGCGGCCGAAGCTCCCCGCTCCACTTCCGACCTTCCCCTTCTCTCCACCGAGACCACCCTAGCCGTCGCCGCGACCAGAGCAGTGGCGCCGCCCCACGAACAGCCCAGCGCCGCCGCGCCCCGCCTTGGCGCACGCCTTCTTGTGCCGCCACTTCCGCCGACCTTCTTCCTCAGAACTTTCGCCGCTCCCGACCGCCCTTGATCTCTCCACTGCCGCCTTGAAACCCCCCGCTTCCTTCTCCATAGGTCTCTCCTCGTTCCCCGACTTCCTCCTCCGTGCGCCGCTCAGGGCTGCCGCGCGTCCCCTCTCTCTTCCCCCGCCCTAGCGCCGAGACTCCGACTCAGCTCCGCCGTCCTCCTCCCTCTCTTCGTTCCCGCTCCTCTCATCCCTCTCCCCGACTTCTCTGCTCCTCTCTCACTCTCCAGCTCTCTCGATCTTTCCCCTCTCTCTCGAGCTCGCTCACTCCGTCCCCAAAAAAAAAAAGTTCTCCGGCTTCTTATCTCTTTTATTCCATCTTTCTCAGTTTGCAGGAACAACAGCAGTCGGTTGACTGCTGCTTTGTATTAAAATATTTTTAATGGTTATTTTTGTAATTATTATTATTATTATTATTATTATTATTATTATCATATTTAATATTACTGTTATTTATTATTATTATTATGTTAACACAACTATTACTGTTATTATTTTCATTAGCATTATTATTATTATTATTATTATTATTATTATTATCATTATTATTGTTATTATTATGTAATATTTCTAAATTAAATTGGTCACAAAATATTTTATTAGTCTACTCCTACCTTATTTTTTTCTTAATTGGGTTATATGTCCTAAAATAGTGTTATATTATTTTGTAGCAGTTATGGCCCAAGAAGTTTAAAACTTATATTTGATATAATTATTCTTTTTGTCTAACTTATTTTCCAAGATTTTTATTTATACTATTTTGGATAAACTAAAACCTAGTTTTTAATTATAACTAAATTTCAAAAATAGTTTCTTTATAACAAAGTACTTTATAAATGTAGTTATTAAATATATGAGTTATGTTTAGCCAAAATTATGATTCTCCATATTTTCGTATTTAACCTAGAAATATGTTCAGCTTCTGAATTATCGTATATATTTTCAAGTTATTATATAAAATATGTTTACTAACTAAATTATAGTTTTTACCTAAAATGAATTTTTCCTATAATAACGTATAAATATTTTGGAGTAATAGAAATATATTTATAAGGATTATATTATTTATCAAATTTATTTCAATCTTCCTCGTGTCCATGACTAATCCCAATCTTCCTTTGCCAATTCTTTCCTTCCACCTATTGACCCTAACTAATTTGAACCTTCTGGACCCAATGGAACCGACCGTGTCACCATCAGAGGTCCCCTTGTGTAGTTATTACACCAAAATCGCAGTTTATGCCATCTTAATCATCGCAGCACACCAGGCGTCCTACCAGGCAAGACACCTTGCCATTTGATGTTTAATTATTTTAGTTCATATTACATGCATGTTCATTATTTTCTTTATGCAAAATAAACTGTGATACATGGCATAACCTGTTAGAATTTACTGTTCAGTTTCTTGCTATGTATTATTTTCTTACACATTAAACCTAGATTTAAGGGACCACCTTTGTGTGTTGCATACATGGCCTTGACACGTTGTACCACGAAGTTGTGTGTCGCATGTAGAACACGGAAGTGCGTGATTGGCTGGCCACCAGTACGTACAAGCTGTGCGATAGGACTAACCGCTAATAGAGGTTGCATGCTAGTTTGACTTAGCAGTTATAGAGTTAGCATTGGGCGGGAAGAACATGATTGGAAGTTGACTACCACCCTATCTATCGT
Source organism: Iris pallida (assembly GCA_029216955.1). Classification (NCBI taxonomy): domain Eukaryota; kingdom Viridiplantae; phylum Streptophyta; class Magnoliopsida; order Asparagales; family Iridaceae; genus Iris; species Iris pallida. Next base: position 7,468,536 of record JANAVB010018200.1, on the reverse strand, counting down.
AGACTCGCTCGCTACTGAGGAACGATAGGTAGACCGTATGCTATAGACTCGCTCGATACTGAGGAATAGTATACGGTATTGTGACTCGCTACTGAGGTACTGCATTGATATTTTCTCGACTTGACTGGGTAGTCATGCGACCATGAACTGTTCTTAAACTGCATTCACTTAGAACGGTTAGGCTACCCTTATCCGTTAGGTACGAGTACCTTTGGTTTGGGTACTTGTATCTGACCGTAGCTTGGAATAATAGCTTGTCGCGGATTAGTTTGTCACATCTTGTCCTTGTTTGGTTGTAGGTGTGACTTACTACTTCGATGAGAAGGTATTGAACCTTGTTGGGGTCCGGATACCATATTGGATTATTAGCATGGAAAGATACGTCACCGTGAATTAGTTTACCATCTCCTGTCCTTGTTTGGTTGGGGGGATGGTACGCTCGTTCAGTAGGTGCGTATTGGAACATGTTATAATTCGATTTACTTATTTATTTGAGCGATATTTATTCAGTTTATATGGCATGATATTATGTGTCTTATTACGTCCCTCTGAGGACCTGGTTGTCTTGCCAGGTGTGTGCTATTGTCTTTTGCAGGTGCTCTAGCTTAGCCGTAATCATCGCTATTTCTTCGAGGATGATTGCATTTGGATCGTCTCCGCTTCGCTCGTCAAAATCTTTCTTTTGTTGTATATTTCTTTTCATAGTTGGTAGTGGATTTGTCTTCGCCCAACTACATGTACCAAATAACAATTTCATAGTTGATTATATGATATCTTCTATTCTTTTATTCTTGTGGATGAGATTAGTTATGGTTCTACTGCATTTTACAGCTTATGTATTTATACGAGGCTTCCATATATTGGAGTATACTTCGTATGAATACAGCTGGCATGTCTACGTTCCTAGTCCTACGTATTTTGGGACTGGGGCGTTACATGTTTTTGTGGTAGCCCATGCAGGTCAAGATAAATTGTTTGGTTACTTTACCGTACCAAGCAAGCCTGCGGATAGAATTAGAAGTCTAGGGTCTCATCCACATACTTGACATCTTTCCTTGATTTTATCTACCGTTTGACTCATCAATTGCATCTTGCTTGCTTCCTTCCATCCCTATTCTTATCTTCCCTTCGTGCTTGCTAGAGATTGACCCTACTAGTTAGATGTCCCAAACACCATTAGTTTAATTCTTTAAGTTGGGTAGACTACCTTATGACCTAGCAACCCCTTTGACCTAGTGACCTATATTAGCAAGCTTATTTAGATCCTAGAATCTAGAGGACCTAACCCGTCTAGCCAACCAAGGACTTGGACAAGAAGACTATAGGACAACTGTATGACTTAGAATCATTCTACCTTCTTTTTATCTAAATATCTCGTGCCTATGTTTTTTTTTTACCACTTTGACTAATATTGCAACTATAATCTAGTTTTGTAAACTCATCCGTTTATCGAGTTTGTTCATGACTTATGCTATTGAGCGGCCGCTCACTAACATATTGTCTACTCAGAACCGGTGTATGATGGTCTGATCAACCGAGTGCATTTTGGTTCGCTTTTGCCTATTATTCTACGTGGATGGGGACGTAGTTAAACTCGTCCTCTAGAATCCTATCTGCGACTGCCTTGGCAACTCCTTTGAATTTTTTGATCATCTTTAAATCACGTATTCATATTCGATAACGCCTCCTTCGAACTCTATATTGTTTTCGCCTTCACCTATTTTAGGAGGACGAAAGCGTTATACTAGAGGTTCCCCTAGCTATCCTATCTCTTGTGACCATTAACACTCAATGTGACTATATCTTTGTCTTAACTACTCGACCCTATCAAGACCCTCTAATCGCTTAATTTAAGTGAATCTTTTTCGTTCTATTAATCCTGACCCTCATTCATTACCCGTGACCATACCGTATTATTTTTCTATGATCTAGATCGCAACTTCTTACGACACGATTTTGTGAAAACATTGTCATCGTTGGATTCCCATTGATACCCCTTGTGTCCTCTCACCCTCCTACAAATTCTTAATTTCGAAGACGAAATTCTTTTAAGTTGGGTAGGATGTAAAACCTCTAAATTTCTACTATTTTTTATTATTATTAAATTTGCATGGATTTAAAATTTTGTATTATACGCCACGTAGTCGTATTATACGTCGCGCTCGAAATTTTGTTTTTCAAAATTGCTCGACGAGTGCGAATATGTGCGAGCGTACATATTTTTAGAAAAACGTTTTCTATTTCGAAGTGATATATATATAGTAATTATTTTTGCCATTTTACAAAATTTCTAAGTTTGTTATTTTAAGCCTCTTCTTTCTATCATTTATTAATAATAAATTATATTTCATTGTATGCTAGAAAAGCAAAATTTCGTATAAATAATTATGCTTACATAATTAATTATTAGCTTATTTTTAATAAATAATAAGGTATTTTTGAAATTAATATTATAGTATTTTGGAAACCATATTTTGAAATTATTATGGCAATTTAAATCTCGATTTGAATTTATGTAATTATTTAAATAGTTAAATAATTGAAATTTGATTTATTCTAACAGATTTTGAACTAAAAGAATCTAATTAGATTTAAATTGGATTCTAATTTGGATTTGGATTTGATGGATTTTAAATTAAATTACGTATTATCTAAATTGGGTTTTAAATATCCTAGTCCATATCTAATTGGGAATTCCCACGTCCTATAAATAGGCTGGTACTCCTCCAATTCATTATTCATCCACCAAATTTCACAAACAAATTGTGCGTGCCTCGTGTCCGTGTTCCACCATCAAATTCTTATTCCAATACATTTACAATTACATTATCTTCCCCTTCCCGTGTCGGACACCCCCCGACATCAACGAATTTCTACCAAGTCCTAACCCTATCCCTAGCCCGATCTATCCTGACCCCGGTCGTTCCCGTCACCACCACCCTAGTCAGATCCCCGGCCGAACTCTCCCTACACCACCACAGCGTCCCCAACCCACTGTCCAATTCTCGGCCAACCCACGGCAAACCACCACCGTTGCCGTTGTTGGCAGCCCCGGCACAACCAAAAACCAAAACCAACACAGAACAAGGGAGAAGATGGAAACCCCTCACCTGACCGTCGCCGCGTGCGCCTACTGCTGGCCACCGCCGGCCAACCCAACCTTGTCGGCGTCACAGCCATCACCACCAGCCTCTCGCTTAGCCGCGACCCAGCTGACCACCGCCGCAGGAACTCCCGGCCACATCATCTCCTCCATAACCCGACCGATCGAACCCCACGCCTCCGCCGGACCACTGACCCATCGCCGCCCCTGGCGATTCACCACCGCCGCGGCCGAAGCTCCCCGCTCCACTTCCGGCCTTTCCCTTCTCTCCGCCGAGACCACCTTAGCCGTCGCCGTGACCAGAGCAGCGGCGCCGCCCCACGAACAGCCCAGCGCCGCCGCGCCCCGCCTTGGCGCGCGCCTCCTTGCGTCGCCACTCCGCCGACCTTCTTCCTCAGAACTTCCGCCGCTCCCGACCGCCCTTGATCTCTCCGCTGCCGCCTTGAAACTCCCCGCTTCCCTCTCCACTCTCCTCGTTCCCCGACTTCCTCCTCCGTGCGCCGCTCAGGGCCGTCGTGCGTCCCCTCTCTCTCTTCCGCCGCCCTAGCGCCGAGACTCCGACACAGCTCCGCCGTCCTCCTCTCTCTCTTCGTTCCTGCTCCTCTCATCCCTCTCCCCGACTTCTCTGCTCCTCTCTCACTCTCCAGCTCTCTCGATCTTTCCCCTCTCTCTCGAGCTCGCTCACTCCGCCCCAAAAAAAATGTTCTCCGGCTTCTTATCCCTTTTATTCCATCTTTCTCAGTTTGCAGGAACATCAGCTGTCGGTTGACTGCAGCTTTGTATTAAAATATTTTTAATGGTTATTTTTGTAATTATTATTATTATTATTATTATTATTATCATATTTATTATTACTGTTATTTATTATTATTATTATGTTAACAAAACTATTACTGTTATTATTTTCATTAGCATTATTATTATTATTATTATTATTATTATTATTATTATTATTATTATCATTATTATTGTTATTATTATGTAATATTTCTAAATTAAATTGGTCACAAAATATTTTATTAGGCTACTCCTACCTTATTTTTTTTCTTAATTGGGTTATAAGTCCTAAAATAGTGTTATATTATTTTGTAGCAGTTATGGCCCAAGAAGTTTAAAACTTATATTTGATATAATTATTCTTTTTGTCTAACTTGTTTTCCAAGATTTTTATTTATACTATTTTGGATAAACTAAAACCTAGTTTTTAATTATAACTAAATTTCAAAAATAGTTTCTTTATAACAAAGTACTTTATAAATGTAGTTATTAAATATATGAGTTATGTTTAGCCAAAATTATGATTCTCCATATTTTCGTATTTAACCTAGAAATATGTTCAGCTTTTGAATTATCGTATATATTTTCAAGTTATTATATAAAATTTGTTTACTAAGTAAATTATAGTTTTTACCTAAAATGAATTTTTCCTATAACAACGTATAAATATTTTGGAGTAATAGAAATATATTTATAAGGATTATATTATTTATCAAATTTCTTTCAATCTTCCTCGTGTCCATGACTAATCCTAATCTTCCTTTGCCAATTCTATCCTTCCACCTATTGACCCTAACTAATTTGAACCTTCTGGACCCAATGGAACCGACCGTGTCACCATCAGAGGTCCCCTTGTGTAGTTATTACACCAAAATCGCAGTTTATGCCATCTTGATCATCGCAGCACACCAGGCGTCCTACCAGGCAAGACACCTTGCCATTTACTGTTTAATTATTTTAGCTCATATTACATGCATGTTCATTATTTTCTTTATGCAAAATAAACTGTGATACATGACATAACCTGTTAGAATTTACTGTTCAGTTTCTTGCTATGTATTATTTTCTTACACATTAAACCTAGATTTAAGGGACCACCTTTGTGTGTTGCATACATGGCCTTGACATGTTGTACCACGAAGTTGTGTGTCGCATGTAGAACACGGAAGTACGTGATTGGCTGGCCACCAGTACGTACAAGCCGTGCGATAGGACTAACCGCTAATAGAGGTTGCATGATAGTTTGACTTAGAGGTTATAGAGTTAGCATTGGGCGGGAAGAACATGATTGGAAGTTAACTACCACCCTATCTATCGTAGACTCGCTCGCTACTGAGGAACGATATGTAGACCGTATGCTATAGACTCGCTCGATACTGAGGAATAGTATACGGTGTTGTGACTCGCTACTGATGTACTGCATTGATATTTTCTCGACTTGACTGGGTAGTCATGCGACCATGAACTGTTCTTAAACTGTATTCACTTAGAACGGTTAGGCTACCCTTATCCGTTAGGTACGAGTACCTTTGGTTTGGGTACTTGTATCTGATCGTGGCTTGGAACATTAGCTTGTCGCGGATTAGTTTGTCACATCTTGTCCTTGTTTGGTTGTAGGTGTGACTTACTACTTCGATGAGAAGGTATTGAACCTTGTTGGGGTCCAGATACCATATTGGATTATTAGCATGGAAAGATACGTCACCGTGAATTAGTTTACCATCTCCTGTCCTTGTTTGGTTGGGGGGATGATACGCTCGTTCAGTAGGTGCGTATTGAAACATGTTATAATTCGATTTACTTATTTATTTGAGCGATATTTATTCAGTTTATATGGCATTATATTATGTGTCTTGTTACGTCCCTCTGAGGACCTGGTTGTCTTGCCAGATGTGTGCTATTATCTTTCGCAGCTGCTCTAGCTTAGCCGTAATTATCGCTATTTCTTCGAGGATGATTGCATTTGGATCATCTCTGCTTCGCTCGTCAAAATCTTTCTTTTGTTGTATATTTCTTTTCATAGTTGGTAGTGGATTTGTCTCCGCCCAACTACATGTACCAAATAACAATTTCATAGTTGATTATATGATATCTTCTATTCTTTTATTCTTGTGGATGAGATTAGTTATGGTTCTACTGCATTTTACAGCTTATATATTTATACGAGGCTTTCATATATTGGAGTATACTTCGTATGAATACAGCTGGCATGTCTACGTTCCTAGTCCTACGTATTTTGGGACTGGGGCGTTACAGTTCTATATCTGACCAGAGGTAATATGGACGTGGAAAGATATATAGCATTAAGGGAGAGTCGGAGGTAATATGGACGTGACTATCCTTGATGACTGCTTTGCTCAGAGGTTATATGGACGTGGTAAAACATTTAATCATTCCACTGGGAAAATAATTATCAGAAAATAATTCAGAGGTAATAGGGACGTGACTTGTTTTCATTGAACCGAGTTTGGACGGAGTCAAAAACGAAAATGATTTCACTGGGGAAATATTTTAGAGGACCTATTATCCTGGGCGTATTCAAGACTCTTGAAATACGGATAATAGTTAGATAGTTTTTTTTGAATCATATAAACATCGTACTGTACATTTACATGACTGAACACATGTGAACAAAAAAGGTTACACATAGTATTTCTTCAGAAACTTGCCGTTGATAGGCATCATGAGCAAGTCACCATCAGGCTTGGTTAGTCGGTACACACCATTGGAATACACTGATTCTATGGTGAAAGGACCTTCCCATTTAGGCTGGAATTTTCCTTTTGTTTTGTGCGTCATGACCGTTGGTCTTCTCACTTCTAAGACCAGATCGTCGACTTGGAAGATTCTTTCTTTCACCTTTTTGTTGAAAGCTCTGGAAAGGCATGCTTGGTATAGCTCAATGCGCTGCTGAGCTAACAAACATTTTTCGTCTAGCGCTTCGAGCTCCTGGAGTCGCAGACGGTAGCTTTCTTCGGTAGTCAGCTTGCTGGCTAAGGCTACTCGAAGAGAAGGAATCTGGATATCTAGGTGAAGAACTGCTTCGCTCCCATAGAGAGAATGGCGTACTGCCTGTTGGAGTCCGGACCGTTGTTCGATAGGCCCATAGACATTCACCAAGCTTTTTATTCCAATCGTGCTTGTTTGAAGACACGAACTTCTTGAGAAGTTTTATGATGGTTTTGTTGAAGACTTCTGCTAGCCCATTAGTCGCTAGATTGTAGGCAGTAGAGGCTACATTCTAGATTTTGTTCTTATCGCAGAACCGATAGAATACATGGCTTGCAAACTGTGGACCATTATCATGGATGATCCTGCGAGGTACGCCGAAGCGGTAGATGACATGATGTTTGATGAAACTGATTACGTTTGACGTCTTCACTTCGGTGAGCGGTATATCTTCCGCCCATTTGGAGAAGTAATCGGTTATGGCTAGGATGAACCGATGTCCTTTGGAGGATGGCAGGCTGACTGGTCCTATGACGTCCATGCCCCAGGCTTCAAATGGCCAAGATGCTGCCGTCGGGTGTAGAAACTTCAAAGGTTGATGAATAAAATCGGCATAGAACTGACAAGCTCTACACTTCTTTGTATATTCAACAACATCTGCTATCATTATGGGCCAGTAATAACTATTCGTTTGAGGCGATCTTATAATTTGGGGCCTGGTTGATGTGCACACAAACTCTATTGTGAGCCTCTTGGAGTGCATGTTTGGCTTTTTTGTCTGATAAGCATCGTAACAGTAGCCCATCGTAAGAGCTTCGGTACAACATCTTGGTAGCTGTGTCGTAGTAAAATCTGAAGGATCGCCTTTGGATGGATACTGCTTCCTTCGGGTCCTCGGGGAGGATTCTATAGACAGCGTAGTCTATGAAGGAAAATCTCCAGTCTTTGACATCGATGTTTGTTTCCGCTGCGTCATGTGATGAATATGCAAGGCATTTTTTACACATAATAGTTCTCGACCAGACACTGTGATCGACTACTGAGTATTGGTAGGAATGGTCAAGGAAGCAGCGAGACTGGCTAGAGCATCTGCTTCTATATTCTGTAGTCGAGGCACGTGCTCGATAAAGAATCCAGCAAAAGTAGACGCCAACTCGATTGTTGCTCTGTGGTAGGGATAAGATCTTCGTGGAGAACTTCATAATCCCTTCGGATTTGACTAACTATTAGCTTGGAATCACCGTACGCTTCTATATCAACTCCTAGTTGTTTTGCCAATTGTAGGTCGATTAATAGAGGATTATATTCGGCCACGTTGTTGGTGCATGGTTCCACGAGAGAATATGCACGGTGTATAACCAGATGATCAGGTGACACGAGCACGACACCTACTCCCGCCACGATATTTCCTTTGGCTCCAGTTTTTGATGCATCGTCAAAGAATATTCGCCAAATGGGGATTTCTTCATTTGCAGTGTTAGACTCCACCACTTCGTCAGGGATTTCGTCGTAGAGTTTAGACGATTCTGGCACCGGATGAGCTGCTACGAAATCAGCTAATACTTGGCCTTTTACTGCCTTCTGAGGAACGAAGATCATATTGTATGGAGTCAATAGCATTGCCCATATAGCTAAAAGGGAATTGAGAGAGCCCGGTTTAGTCATGAGTATTCTGAGAGGGTTGACTTTGGATATAATATGGATAGTCTGCACAAACACATAGTGGCGTGTCTTCTGGATGACAAATACTAGTGCAAGGCATTCCTTCTCCACCAGTGTGTATCTGTGTTTGGTACCCACCATTGTGCGGCTGAGGTAGTAGATTGCTTGTTCTTGGCCGCCTTCATTCTTCTGAGCTAATAGGGTGCCAAGAGTATGGTCCATAGCACGGACATATAGTAAGAAGGGCTTCCCCATTATTGGAGCTACCAATACTGGAGGGGTTGGAAGATGCATATTGATGTCGTCGAATGCGCGTTGACATTGTTCAGTCCAGACGAAAGATACGCCTTTCTTTATGTGCTGAGTGAATGGTTGACACCTTCCAGAGAGGTTCAAAATGAATCGTCTGATGTAGGCTAGCCTTCCTTGTAGTCTGCACAGCTCTTTGAGGTTTATTGGAGGATACATATCGAGGATAGCCTTCACTTTCTCCGGGTCCAGATGTATACCCTTTGAAGTGATGACGAAACCAAGGAACTTGTCGCAGGAGACTCCCAGAAAAGACTTGGTTGGATTCATCTTGAGTTGGTATGCACGCATTAGTTCAAACACTGTTCTCAACTCATGGAGGTGGTTGCCCTTGAGACGACTTTTAACTGCGATATTGTCCACGTATCACTCCACAGTTTTGCACAAATGATCGCAAAAAATTGTGTTCATGGCTCGCTGGTATGTCGCCCCTCCATTCTTCAATCCGAAGGACATCACCGTATAGCAGTATACCCCAACGTCGTTCGAAAAGATGTTTGCTTCTCGTCATCAGGGAACATCTTGATCTGGTTGTAGCCTGAGAACCCATCCATAAAGGACATCCGCTCGAAGCTGCAAGTATTGTCGATCATTACGTCGGTGGTCGGTAGAGGGAACTCGTCGTTTGGGCATGCAGTATTCAAATCACGGTAGTCAATACAGACTCGAACTTTACCGTTCTTTTTCATGACTGGGACGATGTTGGCAACCCAGTCTGGGTGTTGTTCTTCGTGAATGAATCCACTGGCAATGAGCTTCTTGAATTCATTCTCGATGGCTTCGATAACATCGGGACGGAATCATCATTGTTGCTGCTTTACTGGCTTAGCTTTGGACGAAATATTCAGGTAGTACATGACAATTTTAGGGTCCAAGCCTGGCATGTCTTTATAGCTTCATGCAAAGACGTCGATGTATTCTCTTATAAGCTTTATAAGAGATTGGCGTTCGTTGTCAGATAGACTTTTGCTGATGAAGATTGGTTTGAAACATGCTTCATCTCCTAGATTGACTTGGATGACTTCGTCTTCGATAGGTGGTTTACGTTGTTCGAAGCACAGCTCCCACCTAGTATCCATCTTTTGAGCCTATTATTCAAGCTCGATTGATTGGTCATCGTCTGCAATTTGGTCAACGGAAACCATGTTGATGGACAGAGTTGTCTTGAATATGTCACCAATACTAGAGTCTGAGTCCCAAAGAGAGGAATCAGAAGAATGAGAACAACGATTTGCTTCATCATCTGATCTTTCGAGAGTTGTTGGAGGAGTGACATAACCCAAACCAATACCGCTTCGTTGATAGTAGTTCTCGGGTTTGCCAGGAGGAGCAAAGTATCATATTGGCAACCGTCGTCCTCGGCCGTAATTTAGCCCTTTGTCGCTTTTGATGTCATATTCCATGTTCTGGATGATATTCTTGGCCTGCCAACTATACCGAAAAAGTTGCATTTTCCCAGAGTCATAGTCAGCTTCTGTGTTGTGCTTGGGAGAAGTAGAGTCTGGAACGAACTTTCTCTCGCCAATTATACGACCGAAGATGATTAGTTCTTCATCCTTCTTTCTGGCTGGAACGATGAAGTAGAGGATATCATCTGGGTAAACATTTTCCTGCAGATGAGACGTCGTGACCGACATGCAGAGGTGGGGTCCTATGCCATTCTCTAGAGCGTATATCGTATCTATGTAGTGGTTTACAGATTGATAGACAATGGAGTAATTCAAAAATAAACCTTTACTAAGGAAATACGCAAGTTCTTCTTCAGGGATAACATCGTCCGTTGAAGGTACATTATTATGAGCAGTGATATACTCATTGAGAGGATCATCATCTGGAAGAGGAGCCACAGTCTTAGTCGAGTTCACCACGTAGGGTAATTCTTCAGGATTGGGAGGACGGGCATCAGTAGGTTCCTTCTGGGGTGTCTTTCTGAGAGTGATGGTCAGTGGCCTGACCTTGTCAGGGTTCTTCTTTTTTACCCAGATTGTGAGAGGCTTCGGAGTACTTTTTGGAGTAGTACGTCCTTTGGCTCAGATAATCAGGGGACCATCATTGGAGGATGGACTCGCTTCAGCTTCATTGTCAGCTTCATTACCGTCATCCTTGGGGGACTGAGATTGGTAAAGTACCGAATCCCCATAGTAAGCTTCGATGCCCTTAAAATGATCGACATCAACAAACTCTGTTTTTACGACACCGTCGCTGTTGACGTACTTGAAGCACTAGTGAAGTATGGAAGGAACAATCATGTTCTCGTGTATCCATGGACGTCCCAACAAGACATTGTAGGATACATTAGCATTGATCACATAGCAGGAAACCTCCGTTCGGAGATCACCGATCTGGCATTTGAGACGGATCTTGCCCAGCGGATGGCTTCGACCAGCATTGAAAGCCATGATAGTTGTGTTAGTTATAGATAGCTTGTGCAGAGGGATTCCCAAAATTTGAAGCAAACTTCTAGGAATAATACAGAGGGAGGGTCCTGGATCGATGTGTATGCGGTCCACCTTGATCGCCCAGATATATCCTGTATAGTACAGGGGGTCTATTATGATGATTATTTTTAAACATCATGTCCTTCTGTAAAAAGGTGATGTTGGGCACCACTTCCATAGTACTGTGGCAGTGGGGACAAGAGACAGGATCTTCAGCGGAAGCTTTGACTTTAGTGAGATAAGAGTCGGCATGTAGTAATGCCTCACTTAAGGCCTTTCGCGTTTCTTTGGAGAGTCACAACAGATCGAACAGAGACAACCTGGCAGGTGTATTGGCTAGCTGAGCCAGTATGTCAAAGTTGCAGGGTCGATCCATGCCTTCAGGAGCTGGCGCCTTCAGAGATTTGTCAAACCGCGTCTCTTTCTGCTTGGCTTTGTCCGTAGTTGGAGGCTTGGACGGGCCGGCTTCTGAGCTTACGGGGCGGCAGAAGGTTGAGAGGGTACTACTTCTTCTAGTACAGGGTCGTATGTCCGAAGATAAGTCTTCCCCGAACGTGTCTCGCCAGATAGAACCTCGTAGATGGGAGAGGATACCATATGGCATGACTTTTACTTCTTTCCCCTTTTTGCTTTGGGAGGTACCACCCCCTGTGTCACTTCTTGTACAAGGTCCGGATGGACCCACATGATCTCACCACGTTCAGTCGTGAGTGGCACTAAGGTTGAGTTGCAAGCTGGCGGTAGGTTGACGAGTTCCATTATTGCCTTGGGAATCGGAACCACGCCGTCTGGGACCTCTGTGGGAGGAAAGTTACCAAACTGAAGAGAGATCATGTTAGAAGATACGACCTTATCTTCAGCTTCGAGGATGATCACTTGGCTGTTGATAAGCTGTTGTATCTTCTTTTTTAGGACGATGCAGTCCTTGGTGGAGTGATGCACGTACTGATGATAGAGATAATACTTAGGATCGTTGAGTTGGCTCGCCTCTACGGGACGTCGTGGTGGAGGCAGTATCAGCTTATTACCCTTCGTCAATGTATAAAAGATAGTAATGACATCATCTTCGTCAAAGGAGAAGGTCTCCTTAGGTTTATCGGAGGTGCTCTAAGAATTGGAAGCTCCTTTAGATGTGTCGACCTTCAGGACTTCTTTCCCTTTACCCCCACGAACAATGATAGTTTGAGGATGCTTGCCCTTGTCTTCGGATTTGGGTGTTTTCAACCCCAGTAGTTCTAAGTTAGAAACATTTTTTTCAGCAGCATCAACTGCCCCAATGAAAGCGGGCCATGTATCATACTTATGTATACCCAGACAAAACTTCACCGTAGGAAGGAAGTATCCATAAGTTCTGAGTCTGGTATACCGAAAGGCATCTTTAGAGCTAGCCGCCTGAAGCATTTGATAAAGGTGATGACAGACTCAGTCCTCCTTTGCTTGGTCTCGATGAGGGTGGACATACAAACATGCATGCCACTCTCGTAAAACCTGTTGAGGAACAACATCTCCAAGTTTTTGAATGAATTGATACATCCGTCAGGCAGACTACAGAACCATTCGAAAGGTACCCCCAGCAAGGTGCTAATAAACAGCTTCGACAAGAATGGATCATCTCTGGGAAAGTACAGAGTCTGTGTATTGAAGTACGTCATGTGCTAACGAGGAGAAGTCAACCCGTCAAATGAATTCAGCATCAGCGGCTTGTAGTTGGGAAGGCTAGTGACATTCTCCCACTCAGGGGGAAACAGTTGAGATATCCCTATTTTCTGAAGCTCGTCTTTGTGTGAGATGGTGTCGAGACGAGCGACCAGGGAATCAATTGTATCTTGTTGATTGAGCAGGTGTTGGGAGACAGCTGCTGAACTGTTGTCAGGTGTCGTTGGAGAAGGAGGGTTGTTGCTGTGAGCCGGACTACTATGGGCCGAGACATTTTTTTGAGGTGGAGGAGCAGCCCCAGCAGCTTGTACCGCCATGATACTGGTAAGCATGTCAGTGATATTGGCGAATACTGTTTCCAGACTCTCTAACCGTTTGCTGGTCTGATCACTGGCTTCTTCAGGTCTTTCTTCGTCCGCCATGTATGTAGATAATATTCGAGGATGAACAGAAAAAATAGTACAACTGGTGCTGATACTGTCTGTCTCCAAGTGGACAAGTCCCTCGTCTTCAGGTAGAGGAGGTAGATAGTCGCCTTCAGATCCGAAAGGTTATCGTCCTCTGAAAGGCTACCCCCAGTGTAGAGGTCATCCGCTTCAGACTTTGAGGGAATACTACCCCCAGCTTGGGATTCTTCGTCGTCTATAAAGAATCTTGCTTTTGATCGAGTACCCATATAGACTCCTTCACATGTGACAGCTTGCCGGCCATCTGTTGGTAGACTCCTCTTTCTTCTGCTCGTAAAACTGAGAGAGAAAGTTGGGTTCGTAGTCCACCGTCTTTGATTGGGGCTTCCGTAAGGGGGACCCCGTGAAGCCATGTTGGATGAAACACATAGTGGCTTTTCATTGTCAGAGAAGTGCAGCCGTCGAAACACGGACTTTCTCTGAGGCACTCTTGTTGCTTTGGAGCAGCAACAGTTGATAATAATACTGGTGCACGGATGTGCACTATGGATTGTTATGTCCTCCCTCGCTTTACGCTTATGATTTATCATGTCACACAAGTCAACGAAAGGGAGTTTTTCCTTACAATCCATGTTGCATGCATCGCTAAGCTTTGCATGCGAGTTCGTAAGGAGAGTTGGCGCATCCAGACTTAGTTCACGTACAGGGACAACCCCCACCTAAGTTCTGTGATGTCCTGGAAGACATCCCCGTGCTACAAACGTTGGGGCCTGCCTTTTTGTTGTGGGCGTATAGGCCTTGGAGACTGGCCTTGGGCGCATGCTCCTTGACAACACGTCTGAGCGTCCTTGATGTAGGCACATAGTATGAATCCAGAGAGCCTGGCCGCATAGCCTTGGGCGCATGACCATGGATGCCCAGCCTGCTGAAGACAGAAGTGTTCTGGTTGGGGCTATGCACCCAAACGCTCCCTTGGGCGCATGCTTGGTGGAGCAGCGCTATTTTCTTCCAGTTCTATCTCCTTCGTTTGTGATCCTCGCCAGGTTTGGCCAGAGTATCGCACACCCCGATTCTTGGTATCGTAGTGTTTTTCTTTGCTAAGTCTCGGGTATTGAACACCTTGTTGTAGGTTGTAAAGGAAGGGAGTCACTGTGCTAGTAGAGCCCAGAACGGTGTGAGCCTTATCTATTTGGAGAGCATATGTGGTAGAGCCATGCGCCCATGTGACAGAGTCCTCCAGTTGCATATCTGCTATGACGCTAGCAGGATATGCACAGTGAGCCTACGGAAGCCAAGTCTTGCGAGACTTGTTTGGCTTTGCTGATTTTGAGGGAGTAGAGCCACCCCTCGAGAGCATCTCTTCGAACGCCTGCTGATCAAACTTTATGATTAGCATCTTCGGAGTGCTCCTCACTTTGTCGGTATCGGATTGCGTCACCACCTTCTCGTCAGAGAAAAAGACAGTCTCCAGTAGAGTCGCCATTTTTATGGACACACACAAAAAAGAAGAAGAAAATGTTGTCTTTTCTTTATTGGCGCAAGGCTCCATAAATCGAGTATGCCTGAGAGATCCTCCGCTGAGGATCCCCGAGTTCAAAAAAGAATTCTAGGGAATGGGATGATGGAGATCGAGCGGCAATTGCTCCTTTACTCCGTTGACACTCCGATTACAAAAGTGGGAGAAAACCTAAGAAAATTGCTAACTCTCGGCTCACTGGCAAGAAGTGCAGCAATTTGGCTCTTGAAAATGCTCTCCGTTCCGTCTTTTGAAGAGGGATGAGACCTTCTTTCATAGTCGTTCTTGACTTAGAATGATGTTATGCGCCAACATGAAGGAAACACACTGGTTTTCATGTGGGCGCATAGTCCTACCTTAGGCGCATAGGGTGTAGGCGCATGCAGGCTGCGAGATCGTAGATTGGTCGTGGTGTTGACGTGGACGCATGCTTCGGTGCACAACTTTTCGTGGAGACTGACGTGGCTGTGTGCTTTGCTGCACGTTTTGATCATGGCTTTGACCGAGTCAGGCTTGGGTGTATAGATATGTCTCAGGCTATGCGCCCTCCTTTTGGGGAAGCTAGTCGTGGGCGCATAGAGCTTCACTGGCTGGGCGCATAGAGCTTCACTATCTGGGCGCATGGAGCTTGACTGGCTGGGTGCATGGAGTTTCACTGGTTTGGGCACATGGGGCTTCATTGCTGAAATTTTTTCATGCTTCTACAGTACTAAGTGCATAGTTCATAATTTGTTTGGAAAATGTAATATGGTCTTGAATTTAGAGTAGGTCTGATATTTATTTAGATTATTGTATTGTCAATTTTGTAGGTTTTATGTTGAATTACTAACGTAGATTGGGCAGATTACTGTAACGTGAATTATGCTATTTATTGGACTTCGAATGAAGTAAACTTAATTTGATTATGATTTTTTGGTTGAAGCTTTTATTTGATTTGCAGTTGGCCTTCACAGATGATATTGATCTTTTGGTGTATTCCTTTGATTTGCAGATGCCCTTCACAGATTTCATGAGTCCTGGGTGCATTTTTAGGATTTACAAATGGCCTCATTACGGATGCATTTCTGGGATCACTAAAACATTATTTGATTGTAATGTGTTTTGCTTTCTGTAAAAAATCAGTATATCGATGCCATCAGTATGAATTCGATGCCAGTGTAATGCATAATGTAATCCTGCATGTTTATCCCTTGTTATTGCTGAAGAAAATTGTAATCCTGCCTATTCATCCCTTGTTATTGCCATCAGTACATCGATGCCATCAGTATGAATTCGATGCCAGTGTAATGCATAATGTAATCCTGCATGTTCATCCCTTGTTATTGCTGAAGAAAATTGTAATCCTGCCTGTTCATCCCTTGTTATTGCCATCAGTACATCGATGCCATCAGTATGAATTCGATGCCAGTGTAATGCATAATGTAATGTAAGAAAAATTCTCTTAGATAGTTGGTTAATTATATTCAAACACTCGAAAGAAATTTTGTGCAGCCATACAGTGGAAGCGTGATAAAATGATATTCAGATTTTCTTGAACATGATTTAATATTAAATGTATATACTTTAGTAAATGATATTAAAAATATTGTAAATATTTGGTGAAAAAATATGAGATACTTGAACATTTCCAGTCCTAAATGTACCATACTTTGTTAAAAGCACAGAGAGTGTCCATTCTCCGTGTTAAAAGCACGAAGAAGGGCCATTCTCCGTGTTAAAAGAACAGAGAGTGACCATTCTCCATGTTAAAGAACGGAGAATGACCATTCTCTATTTTAAAAGCAAGGAGAATGGCTATTCTCCGTGTTAAAAGCAAGAAGAATGGCCATTCTCTGTCCAAAATGTACCATACTTTGTTAACGTAAAAATTTGAATATACTTTGATAAATGATAATTTTTTAAAAAATACTGTAAATATTAGGAAGATGGTTAATATGACAAAATGTCACAATACAAAAAAAATTCTCTTCGAAAATATTGTCATTAGAAAAGTAAAAAATATTTCGTCCGATCAATACAGATTTTTTAAAAAAAATATGTGAGCAGATGATCCGCCCGACCTCAGAATTAGGTTTCCTCAGTTCACCACCACCACCATGACATGTAGCTTAATTAACAAAATATTAAATTGTTAGATGAAAAATAAAATTTCTGACAATGGCATGGACAGTAAAATTAGAGCAGCGTCGCTGTTACTTCTCCTTGTTCGAGGAGGTCTCGATGACGTCCGACGCGAACCGGACCGATTCTTCTTGGTGCCGCTGGTACTCTTCGTTGTTCTAGGAGGGCTCGACGATGCTCGACGCGATCCGGACCGATTCTTATTTTCTTCTTCATCTCCGTTTCTCTTTCCACCACCACCACCAACACCACTACCACCACGGCCTGTAACCAATTTTTTTTCCAGAATTTATATGTTGATACACAAAATATTAAATTGGATGGACGAAAGAGAGAGTAAATATGAGTTAATTTAGGGTGTTCATTGAAAAAATTAAAGTGAAAAAAGACTTGCTAAAGCAAGTTACCAAGAGGTCAAAAGTCAAAATCAGCATTAAATGATGTTTCTACTATATTACTCAATCTGAACCATTGGATCAACATCCAATGGTCCAGATTTGGGATGTATCGATACACCCTTTTCCAGGGGATATATTGTAGAACGACCCATATATATATATATATATATATATATATATATATATATATATATATATATATATATATTATATATATATATATATATATATATATATATATATATATATATTAAAATAAATTCTAAATATTGGTATTCGTGATCCAGGTCATGTCTGTGTCCGTGTCCAGATCCATGTCCGCGTCAAAATAGAATAATGAAATATGTAATGATGGAATTTATATTCAAACTTAATGGCTGAAGTAGCAATCATCATTTTATTAAGTAATTTTCTCAAACATATAAGACTCACAACAAACCTCCAAACCCAATATTTCACTCCTAAATCAAATTCACGTTAAGTTGAGAATAGAACTTTAAATAGGATATGATATTGAAATTTTAGAGATGATTTACAGGGAATGACAGCCAACAGAGGTGAGTTGTCAGCTTCATAGCGGGGATGATCGAGTCGAGCTCATCGGAGGTCTACGTATTCACGATATTTTCACAAATAAAGTTAATAATTCTGAAAAATCAAATATTTTCAAAAATTCTGAAAATCCTAAGACCTAAATAATTAGACAAATATTGAAATAAAATTTAATCGAAGATCTTCCATTAGAGAGCACCTTGAGAATAGGTCACCCCTCCAACGTTGGTGAAAAAAACCCAATCCTTAGAATAGGTAGGCCGGTGAAATCCTTCCTTTTTCATCGGTAAAATCCTTCTCACGTGGAAAAACTAAAACCATATAGGCGGATACCCAATTATTTCCTGCCTTTCTTTCCCTTCCACTCCCTTTCCCCAATTTTGTCCCGTCTCTCTTCCGGCCCCCAATTCCTGTACGTGTAGTGTTATATATTTAGAAATGTATATATTTGGATCGATTCTTTGATACATATAAGATATAGGGTGCGGCTATCCGCACCCCATGCATTACTTAGCACACCCCAAGTGCTAAGTACACCAAATTTTAAATGAATAAAATTAACATAAAGCTAAGTACATCCCACCAAATGACCAAAATATCATTTTCTATTCTAACCTAAAACCTATCATCATTCCTAAGCACACCCCACACATCATTTCTAACCTCTCTACTCTACTCTCTCCAACCGACCCCCTCTCTTCTCCAAACACAACGTCTACTACGGTCCCCTCTCTTCTCCGTTCGCCACACCATTGCCGAGGGGCTTTCAGATTGTTATAATGAAATAAATTTTGACTTTTTTGGGGTGTATTCACAGTTCTGTTCGAGCCTGGTATGTCAAGCGCACAGACTGGTGTTCGACCCACGACTGTCGAACATTATTGTGCACGTTCGACCAAAGTGGGTTGAACGGAAGATCACCTGTTCGACCTATTTTGGTCGAACAATAGGGAGGCTGGTGGGGTGTGCTAGGAAGGTTATGTGGGTATATGGGTCTTTTAACATTAATCTATTTTTCAACTTAAGTTATATGGGATGTGCTAAGTAATGCATGGGATGCGGTTAGTCGTGCCCTAAGATATATTCGATAAATATATTTAGATATGTATATATTTTGATATAAATAAATAAATTTGATATGTATTTAGATATTTATATTTGTTTTGATATATATAGATATATTTGATATATATTTATAAGATATGTTGTCGTCTAAGCAGTATATATTAATATATAAAAATTGACCTATCGAATTAATATATTTTCTTCTCGAAAAAAATTAAAAACCACTTGAACCTATAACAAAACTAAAAAATATATTCAAAATTTAAATTTAAGGTATATTTAAACCAACTGCGTAATATTATCTAATTAACACATCAAAATTAAAAATATATTTTTGTAAAAAATTATATTTAAAATGTATTAAAATTATATTTAAAATATTATATTATAATTTAATTTTTAATCTAACAAATTTGTAACGCACGTGAAGGTAGGGTATGCACATTTGAGATGAACCAACTAAATCGACCCAGACCAGACCGAACCGATCGGTTTAACGAAACCAATGGTCCGATCAGATTGATTCGATGGGATTTTATTAATTATAACTGGCCAGTTTGGTTTGGTCACGGTTTGATCTTCAAAATATCGAATTAACTTGAACCAAACAGAACGTATAAACGATTTATTTCGTAATAATTATTGGATTTTGCAGCATACATTTTTAATTAATTATAACAACAATTTGATGTGATATGGATCATTTATTTCTTACAAGATTCTATGAAGAAAATAATTTGTTTTGCCTTTTAAGATTCTTTAGTGTGTGACATGCCAATTTACTCTATATATTTTCTAGTTTATCGGAATGAAAACAGTTTTTGTGATATGGGTCATTTCATTCGCACATAATTCTTTAAGTTCATTTTAGTTCACATAGTTTTAAGAAGAATACTCTAAGATTTAAATCACAAAATAACTATCACATATGTTTTAAAACAAAAAATAAAATAAAATTATTATAACTACATGAACATATAACAAATTCTAAAATATTTTATTATTTAAATTATATTTAAATTAACTACATTGTAATTTCTAACTAAATGCTATGAGATCGAGGGAGGGCCATCCAACCCCCCCCCCCCCCCCCCCCGGGGGGAGGGGGGGGCTCACACCTGATGACCTACCGCGCTACACAAATAAAGGCAATGACCATGTGGGCTCCAATGCCCCTCCAAAACTCAAGTAAAATCGAGATACAATTTTGATCGAAACTTTCCTAAACTATTAATCAAAATATATGTAGAATTAATTCAAACTGGATATTGAATATGTAACCGATATAAATAAACTAATGCGAGATCAATGCATGGTTATCACCAATGTTGTCATTTAACAATTTTTTTTTACAAGTAGTTGCAAAAAATCGTATGTATAATCATTATAAATAATAAGGCCACCCACAACAGGATACAAAAAATGTTGCACAACTGTTGCTAAAAGTAAGTCTTTTTATAAGGCTTAAACTAATTGTTGTGAAATACTAACATACTTACAATAGTTACGTAAAATCCCTGCATAACCGTTGCACATTAAGCTTACTATGACAACACTTTCATAAAATCGTCGCTGAACCGTTGTAAAAAAATGTTTAGCAACCATTTACAAACTGTTGTAAAAAGTTTCATGAGGCAACAGTTCACTTCTAACTGTTGCCAATAGATTTAATTTGGTAACGAATTTTATAACCGTTATTAGATCATTGCAAATAATAGTTCCAGTAATACCCATATAACCATTGTACCAAAAAATGTTGTAAAATAGGGGCAATTCTTGTAGTGTATATTTGAATATAACTTGCACTGATACCAATTGTAGAACCGTTAAGCACCTCTAGAGGGGGGTGAATAGAGTGCGTATGTGCAGTGGAATAAAAATCATCACTTAAAAATATTTATGGCAATAAACAAACTAATATGAAAAAGTGTATAAGTAAATGCGTAAAGTAATGAGTAGAGAAAAGCAAACGCAAACACCAACGTTTATACTGGTTTTTCTCTGTGAGGACTAGTCCAGTCTCAAGTACTCTATCTCGATGTTGAATCCACTATGTAGTGAAACACAAGATTTGAATATGAAGTGCTTGCAACTCCTTACAACATGTACTTTTAGTCCGAAGAGCACTACTTTAACTTGTAATCCTTTAATCCGAAGGACTTGCCGAATTCAGGTACACAATGAAAACAAAGACGTCGCGAAGCCTTCTTTACAACTCGACCAATCTTTTAGATCAGAACGAACTAGCACTGGCTTGGCTAGGAGTCATAAAGGCTTTGATTTGAAAGTATAAAGCTCAAAACACTTTCGATAGAGAAGAGAAAAGATGTAATGGGACGAGTGAAATGAATGGTAATATCAACTCTATTTATAGCATTTTTACCAAATTCGACAGAATTCGCTTCTATAATGTTTAAAAAACCTAACGTTATAGCCGATTCAACAGGGTGACATGATCCAATGGATTACTATTTCAGGGTGACCGAGTTAGGTCCGAATTCGGGCAGAACTCGATCCGAGTTCGGGCAGAACTTGATCCGAGTTCGGTTGCCCTATTTTCATATTAGGTTAAGTGCATTGGATTTTAGGTTTGGGCTCATTTTCATATTGTGGGCTGTATTTGGATGTGGACTAAATTGGGTAGGCTTTTTGGTTATGTAGTTTTTGAAAAGCTAAGCATGTTCCATGTTTTCCTGATGTACATTTGTTATTTGACTCAATAAACAGAAAATACATAATAAACAAATTTTTTTGTCTTGAGCAGCTTTTGTATCCATTTAGTTCGGAAGACTTGATCAATTACCAGTGCAATAAGGGTTCATCTTTTTTACCTGTAATAGTGTATTATCTGTTGTATCAGAATTATAGTTGAAGTCGGTTATGTAGGACCGTTGAGCACCTCTATAGGGGTGAATAGAGTGTGTGTACGTGCAGCAAAAATAATCACCACATAAAAAAATTAGCAGTTATAAACTATAGCAGATATAATAGACAATAAATAAATGCAGTAAGTAAGAGATCAGAGAATCAAACTCAGTGAACACAATGATGTATACTGGTCTCCCTCTAAGAGGACTACTCCAATCTTGAGTACCCTTGCTCGATGTTAATCTACTATTCACAAGCTAAATGAGAGCTTGTTGTCTCTTTACAACATCGTGCCATGCATGGTGACGAGCGCACGACCGACTCCAACGAACTGATTCTAAAAACTGTAACATTTTCTGAATTGCAACCTTTGATACAACTCTTCTGAACCAAAATATTAGATCAAACTGAACTGTACTGGCTTCGGCTAAGAGTAGTGTAGGCTAGATATGAAAGCTTTAGATCGCTGAAAATACTTTAGAAAAGATAGAAAGAAGAGTGAATGAGTGATTAAAAATGTAAAAATCCTTCTCTATTTATAGTATTTTTTTAGACCAAACTCGGGCATAGTTCGGATGCTTGAATCTCGCATTGCTTGCAGATTTGGTCGGAATAGAAATTCAAAATCCCTAGACCGAACTCGGATCGAACTGGGTCAGAGTTCTGGTTAAGTTTGATTGGTTAGAACTGGATTTATATGGGCCAAATTGCATAGGTTTTTGGTCTCTTTAGATTTATGGAGTGTTTGGGATAAGTAGTAGGCTTTTGGATATGTGGAATGGGAGTAGCCTAAGCCAGTATCAATTCCAAACGATCTCACATTTATATTTCCTAGACTCAATAAAGTTAAAAATACAGAAAAAAATATAAAATAACTCAATCTGGATTCCAATAAGATTTGCTTCTGGATGATGATGTGATGTACTATAGCAGTAGGATATATGTCCTTCTTCTTTGATTTCTTTAACCTGTAGCAGTTCGTATATTTTGCGTATCGACCAAAGTTGTTGTTTATTATCAAAATTAGATGTTACCATTAGCCAATGGGCCAACAATCACCACCATTTTGATAATTGACAAACTATGAGTCTATACCAAAATATAACTAATATATAACTTTTAAAGAATGTATACCTGACTTGTTCTGAATAGATCGCAAGAATTTTGTATAGGCTCTTCTTTCTCGAGAATTTTGTATAATTTTGTATAGGCTCTTTCTTCCCCTTTGTTAAGTACTCAAATATGTGGCTCCCCCGCAATATGTGAAGCCAATAAGCCAATAATAACAAAGAAACAGATAAAGTGATATACAAATATCATGAATATAACAAGTCACATCTCAGGAGAAACACTAATAGTAGCAGTAAAGAATAAGAGAAATGGAAACTAAGATAGCATAAAACTCAACTACTGAAATAAAGTGCATACAGTCAGAACTGAAAGAGTTCAAACTACTATATAAGTCCAACAAAATAAAATAATAGTGTCACTACTACATGATCATCATCATCAGCAAACAAAATCCATAAAATGCGAAACCAAAAATTCCAAATCACATATCACCATCATCGTCAGCAGGATCAACATGAGGATGAGGATCGACATAGGCTATCGTCGAATCAAAGAATCCAAAAGTGTTCGGATCCTTAAGCCGCGGTCCGTCGAATCAAGGATGACGGAGGATCTGAAATCATGTAGTAGGATGATGCGCCAACGACCACTAAATATCAGCAATGCTATTTCTTAAGACGTGAGCCTGAAAATTATTGTGAAACTCAGCATCAACATAGGAATGTTAACATTGTCCCTGAAGAGTGATAAAGTTATCGAATTGCTGATAGAATTGAGCATCAAAGTGGCCTAGAGCAGTAGGAGCAGGAACATGAGCAACTAGATTAGGTTGAGGTGGAGTAGCATCTGGTGGATGTGGAGGCAGAGGATATCTCCTAGACCTAGTCAGATATCAAGGTTGATTTTGAACTTTCTAAAGATTACTGTAAGATATATAGGGTAAAGGAGGTTGTGGCACGCCCTTCGACAACTGATCATCCAAGCCATAAAAGTCTTGGAAACAGAAATATGACTCAAAAATAAAGATGATACAATACCTACATCTCAAAAAAGGTGATGTCATCAGTAGATCCCTTTTTGGGAAGCAAAGCAGAGTAAACAAATCGATAGCGTTCATAAAAGTTTTGGTTAAGGTGGTTTACAAACATCCGACCACCTCTAGGGACTAGGTTCGGATGACACATTTTATCCTTAAGATAGTGAAGGGTCACGTCTTCAGGAAATTGAACTTTGTTTATCTCGACTAGTGCTTCGTCATTGTCCGGCATATGGAAGTACTCACTAAGATCAGTTGAGTTAAACTCAATTTTTTTCAGCGATGCAACAATAAATGTTGCCATCATCTTTTACTTGCATATTACAGTAAAACAAACAAACAACATTATCATAAATTTTACTAGATGTCTCAAATAATCTCGAAGTCTGAAGTGTGCAAAGGTGGGAGCATACTCCGAAAAGATAGTAAAATTTACCGATCGCCTGGGAAAATTTCCCGGTAGTGAAAAGAGGCAAACTAAGAGTCAGACATTTCCAAAGATGGCAATAAATTCATGTCATTTCTCTTTGTTAGTAGGACGAGCGAGTCTTAACACGTTCACGGGTTCATACTCCGAAGTGGAGGAAGAAGCCACTGACTCTCTCTTCTTTCTCTTGAATAGCTTGGGGTCCATGGAATCGAGCACCGCGTTGTGCATGATTCGAATGGATTTTCCTTAATCTCCATGCTGTCAGTTGTTAGATAATGATGATGTCGTTACAGCTTCTCGAGGAAGTGTGCCACTTGGCGGTCGCACAACCTGACTCTAGCGCAACCAGATGTTGGCACAACCAGATGCTGTACAACTTGATGCTTTGGCACAGTGTAATGATTTGGTGCCATCTGATGATTGAACACTTTAATAGGTGGCGCAGCTTAATTTTTTGCCTCTACAAGACCCCCTTCAAAGTTTTCGAAACTTGAAAATACTTCAAAGTTTTGAAATACTTTGAATTATGTTAGTTTTGTTTGGATTGCGTCAGTCAACTCGAGCCCGTTTCTTCAGCATAGATTGTGTAACTGTTTGGGCTATAAATAGCCGTACACTTTGTGCCTTTCATTTTTTACCAACGTGACTGTCTCGAAATCCTACCACCTTCTCTTCTTCATGATCTCCTTTGACCACTCTATCTCTTCTTCTTTCTGATGCAGAAGCTTCTTTGACAAACCATAATAGCGCCCAGGAGATTCGATGTTAAGAAAGGAAAGGGCTTCGCCGAGCCTTCATCTCGTTCTTCATCATGTAAAACACAACGACGTGTGTATCAATACATTCCGTCTTCGTTACAACAAGAGACTGTCAACCCAGCCGTGGAAGGTAAACACTTGATCATAGACCCGATCATCGATCACCCCATTTAGGGTTTGGCCAGCTCCTGACATCGTACACCCACTTTTTTTAGAATAGGGAACAACTCATAACTTGCGCCTCCCTTTTTAGGGTTTGGTTATTGTTGACTCATGTTGCGCGACGCTTCAAAATCTGTGTTGTATTTTGGGCAGAATTTTGACGCGTTGCATGGCAAGATACGGTATAACATGATTATTGCACAACTTGATGGCTCCGTATGTTGAGTGCGGCACAATATGAATGTCGCATAACATGACTAAAATAGAGCATTAAATACTCGGTTCATTCACAATGCTGAACCTATTTATGGGGCGCTCTTTTTCAAAACGTCTTTTTCCTTTCTCCCTCATTAAGTGATACGCGTCCATTTATTGGAAAGACGAAGAGTCGATGGGAGTCGACCTTCACTGTATATATATAGGTATGAGGTTGCAATTCTTCATCTTTATTCACTACTCTCATGGCACCCAAGAAGAACAAGAAGAAGAAGGCAAACCTCACTGTCGACGGCAAGGCTTCTGAAGAGAAGTCAAATTCTATACCTACGGCGTATCTGCTGGAAGTCGACCCATCCCTGAGGGCAGAGAACTTCCTGAACTACTTTGGCCAGACCCCAGCAGTCTTCGCTCGTTCCCAAGGTGGGCCATCGTCTTCTGAAGATCGTGGCTTACTAGAACAGAGGGAAGGATTCCTCCATCTGATGTATCGCTCGAGGATCGACAATATAGAGGAGTTGAGCGATTCTTTACGCCAAGCTGATGGCGAGAAGAAGAAATGACGTGATGTAAGATCGTCATTTTTATATAATACTATAGTGTCTTTTAATGTCTGTCTCTTTTTTTTTATTATGAAATGAAAAATAATTTAACTTTATTAATCCTGGCACATTTGAACTTTTATCGTGTAACTGTGTTGATACGTCTCGATTTTGGGCATATGTGAGCTTTGTTATGTTAGTGTCTTGATATATGTCGTACTTTCTCGGTTCTGACAACATCAACTTCCGAATATCACGTGCTATTTTTTTCCTGAAATATATGCCTATAGACACACATAACATTTTAGCTTCAATTGCTTATGAATAATTGCGATAAGAAAAGAACATTTACTGTATTCTCTTCTTATTTCTGATGTTTGCAGGGGACCAACTGACGAAAATTCCCAGAATCGGCATCGGTGATCTTGGATGCTATGAAGTTGAACCACTTTGACACATATCAGAGTGCTTAGAACTCTTCATACTTAAAAGGGCTTCCTCGAGATGGTAGAAAGGGCATTTATACATGAGAGTTGGACGGTGGAGACACAGAATTAGGAATCGTATCTCGAGGGTGATCTCATTCCTACTTCTCATGAAGTGTCGTCCCTTCTCCACCAGTTGTATTGACAGCAACTTTTCTTCGAGCTGCTACACTCCGTGGTTCTCCTCTCGTCTTTCTGAGAGAGAAGACCGGAGTTGATTCCGTTGCCTTGCTCGCTGCTTCAGGTCGAGTCAACAAGGAACTGACATCAACAAGAAAATCCAAAGATGTAATAGACATTCATTTATAAGAATTAGAATGAAAATCCAAGATGTAATAGATTTCCATCATGATGTATCTATGTTTTTAAAGAAGGAATAAAGAATAATTTTTTCTTCTTTATGATCTGATTTGATGTAATGATATAAAAAATAGAATCCAGAGGTAATGTGGACGTGAATTTATTTTTTCTATTGATAATCTTCAAGTCAACTGGGACTCAAAGACGAGAAAATATGTCTAAGAAGACGATATCTGTAAAAATACGGACTTTATCATAAAGAAAATATATCTTTTAAAATAGCTGGGTTTCAAAAGACAGAATTAATAATTCAGATATGCTCCATAGGGGATTTTGAGTTTTTATTATCTTGTGGCTTTATTTACGAAAACAAACAATAATAAATGTAGGCCCATTCACGAAATGAAGTAGAGATGAAAAGGCTGATGAATAAGCATGTCTTTTCGAGGAAAGGTCGCTTCGATTCTCGAGACAAAGAGTAAATAAAGATCTCTTCACAAGATGAAAGGAGATGAATGAACGAACATGCCTTTTCGAGGAATGGTTGTTTCTATTCTTGAGACAGAATGTTTGGCCTTTCTGTCTATAAATATTGTGGAACTTTTCTGAGAGCATCGTTCACCCCTTTTCTTTCTTTTGCAAATGTCTTCATAAGATATGCCTAAGGAGGCGAAAGTCATCCTGAAGATCGAAGCCGCCCTCGACACTCCTTCCGACGAGCTTCCACCGCCTACCGAGCTAGACGTCGGAGAAAGCTCAGCTGTCCCTGGATAGAAGCAGGACATTCTTGCCAAACTGGTGGAGCCTGGGAGTACTGCTGAGGAAGAAGCTCTGAGGAAAGCTGCATGTGAATTGTTGTTGTCATCCAACAATAATGTATTCTAGTTTCTTACAATATTTGTCTTCGGTCAGGAAGGCTCCGATCCTTGTTAATTTTATGTATTTTCTTCCGTCTGAGATATGCAATAAAAAGAATTTTGTTTACATTTTAAGTCTCTGTGTTGATATCACTTTGTCTTTAAACATAATATTTCTTGAGGAACTTGCCATTGATAGGCATCATGGCGACTTGACCATCCATACTAGTCTATTGATAAGCTCTATTAGAGAAAACTTTGCTTATAATATAGGGTCCTTCCTACTTTGCTTCGAATTTGCCTTTGCTCATGTACATCATAGTCATAGGACGTCTGACGGTTAGAACTAGTTCTCCTTTCGAAAATGTTCGAACTTTGACTTTACGGTTGAAGGCTTTTGATAGACGAGCTTGGTATAACTCAATATGTTGTTGATCTAGGAGAAGTTTCTCGTCAAGCGCTTCAAGTCCCTGAAGTCTCAGACGATCATTATTTTTGGTTGTGAGTTCATTGGCAATGGCAATCCTTAGAGAAGGGATCTGGATTTCCAATGGTAAGACAGCCTCGCATTTATATACCAAAAAGAAAGGTTTGCAACCTGTAGGAGTACGTATAGTTGTACGGTAGGCCCACAGACATTCTCCAAGCTTTTCACTCCAGTTTTGTTTGTTGGTAGAAACAAACTTCTTGAGGAGTTTGATAATGGTTTTGTTAAATGCTTCTTCCAACCCGTTAGCTGCAGGATTGTAAGCTATAGAAGCAATATTATTGATCCTATTGTCATCGCATAATCGAGTAAACTTCTGACTGATGAATTGTGGCTCATTATCATGAATAATTCTTCGAGGAATACCGAATCTGTAGATAACATGATGCTTAATAAAATTGATAACGCTACTTGTCTTGACCTTAGCTAGAGGTACAGCTTCAGCCCACTTTAAGAAGTAATCGTTTATGGCCAATATGAATCGATGTCCTCGAGACGAGGGAGGGTTGATAGGACCAATGACATCCATTCCCCAAGCTTCAAAGGGCTATGATGCTGCCGTCGGGTGAAGAAATTTAGATGGTTGATGGATAAAGTCCGTATGGATTTGACATGCTTGGCACTTCCTTGCATACTTGATTGCATCAGATACCATTGAGGGCCAATACTAGCCCATACGGCGAATACGATCCTGTAATTTAGGACCAGGTTGATTTGTGCGACAAACACCGTCATGAGCTTCACGAAGTATTTATTTTGCTTCTTTCCCGTAAGACAGCGTAGGAGTAAACCGTCAAATGTTCGTCGGTAGAGTGTCTTTGTAGCATGATTATAATAAAATCTGAGTAACCATCGACGAATTATTGTAGCCTCCTTTGGATCTTCGGGTAAAATATCATGGACCACGTCTATGAAAGGAGTCATCCAGTCTTCACTGATGGCACAAATTTTAACTGAATTGCTGAATTCCATGTTTGAGTTGTTGATTCAATATTTAAGTTATTCTCGACACAAAATAACTTTCTATTAGTGATGATAATCATTTGTTGCCTTCTTACTGGAATTGCTAATACTGCAGCAAGATTAGTGAGTGAATCAGCTTCCATATTATATGCTCGACGTACATGCTCGATGAAGAAACCTTTGAATGAAGTAGCCACCCTGATCGCCGCATCATGATATGGGACTAGATCTTGATGTCAAACTTCGTATATGCCTCTAACATGATTGACAATCAGTTTGGAGTCTCTATAAACTTCAAGATAATCAATATCTAATTGTTTAGCCAATTGGAGACCAATGAGCAGAGCATTGTATTTAGCCATATTATTGGAATACGACTCATCTAAAAAATAAGCTCTTTGAATAGCTAACCCTTCTGGTGAGACGAGAACGATTTTGACTCCAGCAATAATAGCACATTTTGGTCCGATTATGGATGCACCATCAAAGAATAGACGCTAGGTAAGAATTTTTTCTGAAATCATGTTGGACTCCAAAGTTTCGTCAGGAATCTCATCGTAGAGTTTAGACATTTTGGGAATTAGATGAGCTGCCAGAAAGTCAGCAAGGACTTGACCTTCAACAGACTTTTGAGGAACATAAACCATATCATATTGTGCTAACAATATGGCCCATGTTGCAAGCCTGGAATTGAGTGTACTGGGCTTTTTCATCAGGACCCGGAGAGGGTTAACTCTAGAAATAACATGAATAGTTTGGCCAGTGATATAATGTCTCATCTTTTGAACAATAAATATCAAAGCTAGACATTCTTTTTCCACTAGAGTGTATCGATGCTCAGCTTCAATCATTGTATGGCTAAGGTAATAGATAGCCTATTCATAACCTTCCTTATTCTTCTGAGCTAATAAAGCACCTAGGGAATGGTCTATTGCTCGAACATACATCAGGAAGGGTATTCCTGAGACTGGAGGCACTAGAACAGGAGGGTTCATCAAGTACCGCTTTATGTCTTCAAATGATTGTTGACATTCTTCAGTCCAAATAAAAGACACACCTTTCTTCATCAGTTAGTGAACGGTCTACAGCTTCTAGAGCGATTTGAGATGGATCTCCTGATATACGCAAGTCGTCCCTGGAATCCTCGAAGCTCTTTTAGGTTACGTGGAGGATGCATCTCTTGAATGGCTTTCATTTTCTCAGGGTCAACGTATAAACCTTTAGAGGTAATAACGAATCCAAGAAATTTGCCACTAGAGACTCCCATGAATGACTTGGTGGGATTCATCTTGAGTTGATGCTGGCACATTAGATCGAAAATAGTTCTCAAGTCTAGAATATGGTCTTCTTTTAGACGACTTTTGACAGCAATATCATCAACATAACATTCAACAGTCTTTCGTAAATGATCACGAAAGATGTTACTCATGGCCCGCTGATAAGTTGCACAAGCGTTCTTAAGACCAAATGGCATGACTGTGTAGCAATAGACTCCGAGAGGAGTACGAAAAGATGTATATTTCTCATCTTCTGGATGCATCTTGATTTGACTATATCCTGAGAATCCATCTATAAAGGACATACGTTCAAATCTACAAGTATTGTCGATCATGACATCAGTGATTGGAAGAGGGAATTTGTCTTTGGGACAAGCTTCATTAAGCTCTCTGAAGTCGATGCAGACCCGAACTTTCCCTATTTTTTTCAAAACTGGGACAACATTAGCCACCCAATCCGGATGTTGTTCTTCTCTAACGAAACTGCAGGCGATGAGTTTCTTGACTTCAGCTTCTATAGCATCCATCATGTCGGGTCAAAACTGACATTATTGCTGCTTGACTGGCTTCACATTCGACAGGATATTGAGCTTGTGGGTAGTGATCTGAGAATCCAATCCCGGCATGTCTTCATAGCGCCAAGCGAATACATCAATGTATTCCCTAATGAGTTGGATTAAATCCTGTTTATCCGCTTCAGGAAGGCTTTTGCTGACAAATATTAGTTTTGGGGGAAGTTTCATCTCCAACATTGACATGAACCAACTGATCTTCAATAGGTGGCTCACATTGCTTAAAGAGAAGTTTCCATTGAGTATCCATCATTTGTGCCCAAGGATCAGATTCAGAGGCTTCGACAAAGTCTCTGTCATCTTCCGAGAACTCGGCAGTTACCATATTGGAATATAGAGTCACTCGATGGACTTGCCCTAGACTGGTGTCAGAATCCTATGAGACAGAATCAGAAGAGTTAGATCGTTCTTCTTCATCGGATTCGGAAGCTTATGGAGTCAGAATTGGTGAATTATAACCTAATTCCCACTTCATTTTGCTGTAGTATTGTTGTGATTTTCCTTTCGGAGCAAGAATACGAATATGAGTTCGTCTTTCTTTGCCGCCATTGAGACAAGCTTTAAAATTATAGACCATCTTTTGAATGATATCTTTTGATTGCTGACTATAAAGACGTAGTTGAAGTCTTCCATTATCATGATTTTCTTCTTCACTATCGGCGTGATCTTCTATTCCGTTCCTTTACTTAAAAGTATAGGAAATTCATCTTTCTTCCTGGAAGGAACTAAGAAGAAGGAGTCCTGCATTAGCTCGAGCTATACTTCAGTTTGGGAAGCTTCAACTGCTCCTATGGTAAGTGGTTCAAAGTTATCTAACATTTTTAAATAACATCGAGTATAATAAAGAACATCAGTATACTATAAAGGAGATGCTACTTTATTGATTTGTACATCATCATTTACAACATGATTCTTAGCCATAACAGAAGTCTTAGTAAGGTTGATAACCAAAGGAGGAGAAGAGAAGGCAAAGGTTTGTTACGATGAAGGTCAATAACAAGAGGATCAGAAGAGGTGAGCTCCCTTTGTTCCTTTTCTACAGCAGGAGACTGTTTGTCATGAGAGGAAAGATGTATAGACAATATCTGAGAAGAAGAGGGACGAGTAGCACGTCCTTTGACGGGGATCATGAGAACATCTTTTGAAGTATGTTTCTGATCTTCCTCACTATCCATCGCCAATACAACTTTCATGAACTCCTCCTTGTACATTCGAAAGTCCATAAAATATGCTTCAATGCCTCTGAAAGGATTTAGGTCGGCTACTTCCTTTTGGATTTCTCCATTGATGTCCATATATTTGAAGTATTGATGTAAAGTGGATAGTACAATGTTATGTTCATGCAGAAAGGGTCTTTCCAGCAAAGCATTGTAAGAGCCATGATTATCGATCACGTAGAAAGTAACCTTTGTACGAAAATTGCCTATTTGAACTTTCAGGCGAATCTTTCCCAAAGGTTCACTTCTTCCAGAATTGAATCTGAAGATTGTCGTGATGGTTGTTGAAAGATTATGTACGAGAATCTTCAATGCATCTAGTAGAGTCTTTGGCATTATGCTAAGGGCATACCCAAGATCGATCAAAATGCGATCAACCTTCATGGTATCGACATATCCCGTGAAGTAGAGGGGTCGGTCATGACGATTATCTTCCAACAGCATATCATCTTGTGTAAAGGTGATGTTTGGCATCAGCTCCATCACACTATGATAATGAAGGCATGTTATAGGCTCTTCCTCTGGATTCTTGAGGAATGTTAGACAAGTATTAGCTTGCATCAAATCTTCACTCAACGTTTCTCGAGTTTCCTTCGAAAGACGGAGTAGCTCAAAAATTGACAATCTAGCTGGGGTATTAGCCAGCTGAGCCAGTATATCAAAGTTATACGGCTTCCAAAGTCCCAAAGTTTGAGTCTTCTTCAATACTTTATCAAAACGTACATGATGTTTTTTTTGTCGGCTGTCGTCGATTTGGGAAGAGTCGGCTCTATTGGAGGTGATGAAGCTGATGGAACATTGTCAGCAGGAGAAGATGGTGCTTGAGGAGCCTCCAGAGCTGGAACAGGGTTTTCTTGTCCTTCTGAATAGTCTCTTAAGTAAGGTTTCCCAGATCTGGTACAAATTAAGACTTCTTTTTCGGATACAGGCTCAAAGGACACCATATTGCAACTCTTTGTCTGGATCTTGTTTCTAGAAGGTTTCTTTTGGCGGGATGGAGAGTTTGTCCAGTAACCCAAACAAACCCGAGATTGGTTATGAGAAAGACATAGGAAAAGAGGTACAGGAGATCCCTTTCCATGGTTCAAACCAGAGGCCTTTTCTAGATCATATCCCATTTTCGTCATTATTTCACGAGATGGTAGACTATACAGATGGAAAGCTGGTTGGTATTTGGCTTCTGATTTTGACAATGTTGTCTTAGCAGGGGAAGAAGAAATATTATCTGCTGCCGAGATGAAGGTAGCAGTTAGAGGTGGAAGACAATATTCACCAAATGAAATCATATGACATGATTTATTTTTAGTGGCCTTCTTAGACTTGGTGGAAGAAGATGGTGTTTCGAAGTCCGCCACTAAATTTGGAAGGATCCATATAATTTCCCCTTTATCAGTAGACAGAGGAACAAGACCATCAGCTCATGCATGTAGAAGATTAACAGTCTCTAGAGTAGTTCTCGGGATGGGGATGATACCGTCCTACACAAGTTGAGCTAGAAAATCTCTAAACTGTAAAGAGACAACATTAGCCATTACAGTTTTCTCGTCTTGTTTGAGAGTGATTGTACCGGAATTGACTATCTCCTGAATTTTACCATTGAGCACATAGCACGCTCGAGTTGGATGTCCAATAAACCTGTGGTAAACATAATATTTAGGATGGTCAGTCTTACCAACTTCATCTGGCCATTTTGGTTCTGGTAATTGAAGTTTATTGCTCTTGATGAGACAATTAAAGATACTCATGATATCATCTTCATCAAAAGAGTATTCTTCTTTTGGATGTGGTGCCCGTTGTGGTGGTGCTGTTGGGGTAGATGTGGGCTGATTTACATTGATGGCTAGGGCTTCTTTGCCTTTGAGATTAATGGCCAAAGTCTCCTTGCTCTTGCGATTATTCTGATGGCCACTATTATTTGGTGTAGCGTGTTCATCTTTGTCAAGATTAGGCATTTGAATACCTAATTGCTTGAACTTGTCGGCGCTCTCTTCTGCTGCTTTGGCGTTCTCTATGAAGGAAGTCCAGTCCTGGAATTGTGTTGAATTGTGTTGATCCCGTCCACATGCTGATTATAGGCAACAGGTTTGATTTACATGTGTCTGTAGTCAAAGCATCTGGGGTTCCGAGAGGCATTTTGAGTGCTTCACGGCAGAATCGTTCAATGAAACGTTCAGTAGTTTTATTATGTCGTTGTTTGATTTTGATGAGAGCAGACATAGTCATGTCGTTGGTTCCTTCATAAAATTATTCCAAGAATATTTGTTTGAAGCCAGCAAAAGAGGTTATACAACCATCTGGTAAACTACGATACCAGTCATATGCTGTACTAGCTAAATAGCCGACAAATACTCTAGTAAGAAGACCATCATTTGGTTGAAGTTGATCAGTCATTACTTCAAAGTGATTGAGGTATTGACTTGGAGACGTGCTGCCATCAAACAACATAATTTTAGGGGATTTGTATTTAGGAGAAAATTGGACCTCTTTCCATTATATGGGATAGGACTGTTTGATCCCAAGCTTCTGCAGGCCATCCTTTCGTTTGTAAGTTTCAAATTGAGTACATAAAAGTTTTACGGCCTCATTGGTATCTTCTGTTGATTGTGGAAGAGTGGATTGATTTGATATGTTAGAAGGGGGTACTACATGATAGGTACCATCCCCGGCACCAGATTGACATGGAATAGCCTGCGCATGAATGGAAGCGGTGTGAGGGGACCGGACCCCCAGATCAATATTGATGGGCTGATGTTGTCACAGGTTCCCGAGTCAGAATCAGATTCGCGACCGGTGGAACTGTATGTTGTGCCATAATCATAACATGCATGCCTGTCATCATCTCAGCCATGTTCTTTAAACTAGCCTCCAAAGCAGCAATTCTCTGCTCTTGACTATTAGAACTGGAAGTGTCTTAATCTTCTGTGACGGCATAAGCAGTCACTTCTCTAGCCCTCGAAGACGAGCTAGTAGAAAGGATGGTCCTTTCAGAACTTTCACTGTCAGCATCAAAGTCATATAAAGAACCATCCCCAGAATGAGTGATAGGGATGTCTTTTTGACTGAAGGAATCTTGGTTAGAATCAAAAAAATTTTTTTGACCGATTGTGTCTTGGTCGAAAAGAAGATTCCTTTGACCGATTATTTCTTGGATTCTTGATCTAGTATATTGGTATACTCCTTCACCGGATTCATGGATCTGATCTAAGTACTTTTGACTAGGATTGTGGGATGCATTACGTCTTGGACATTTTCCACCGTAGTGCTTCGAGATGCCATGTTGACAGGAGCATAGAGTAATTTATCTTCGTCAACTAGGAATTGTTCAGGAGTCTGAACATAATTCAAACAGTCAAAGACAGACTGCTTGGCTGACTGACAGCAACATTTGATGAAAACTTCATGGTGGTTATTGTAATGATGATGTTGGTCCACCGCTAGATGTGATGGATTTGCAACCTTCCACTTTTGTATTAAGAGTTCATGGAGGTCACTAATAGGACAAAAATTACAGGAATGTTGTCCTTGACGATATTCGGGACATGGTTCCTGTTCTTGAGGTGTTCCGTACCTTGAGTGTACAAGGACTTGCTAACCTGGTTAGTATAAGTCTCAGGATTTTTTACCTTAGAATTCTTCCTGTGGCGCAAGTTAGCAACTGGTGCAGGTTGCGCTTGATACATCTTGTGATTTCTCGATGTTGACCCTAATTGGCACCTGTTGATATAGGTGTACAAGTATGATAGGGGAGCTACTTGTGCATCTACTTGAGATACTAGCAATTTGCCTTGTCGAAATCTTAAAATACATAGGGTTGGTAGATCCTGCCCTGACCTCTTTGGAGTAGGCATAATACCATTTTGAATGGAAAGTTTATTCTGAAAAGAACCCATCTTCCCAACAGAGATTTGGTTGCCTCAGTTAAGGAGAATAGAATTCCTATCTGAATTAGCAGTACTTTTCACCCAGTCAATGACTCGAGCAGAATGAGGAAAAGCTAAAGAGTATTTTCTTTGATTTAGTGATTTCTCACTAAACTTTTGGTTTGGTGGCAAAGAGGGAGCCACTAAACAGTGTTTCTCTTTACGTTGTGCTAATGCAAAAGTATGTGCAGGTTGCGCCAAAGCATGAACATGCACAAGTTGCGCCGGAGCAGGAACATGCTTAGGTTGTGCCAGGAAGGAAAAGGCCAAAGGGTGCTTTCTTTTGTTTTGTCCAGCAGTGTGTCGAGATGAAGTCTTCTTCAATTTCAGAGTCTGAGAAGTAGAGGGGTTAGCCAAAAGGCTGTTTCCCACTGGTTGCGCCAAAGTAGTGATGGACGCAAGTTGTGCAGAAGCAAGAACAGGTGCAGGTTGCGGCAGGAAAGTAAAGGCCAAAAGGCACTTTCCCTTGCTTTGGACAGCAGTGTGTCGAGATAAAGTCTCCTTCGATTTTAGAATCGGAGAAGTGGAAGGATTAGCCAAAAGACTGTCTTCCTTAGATTGGGCCAAGGCAGTAATGGATGCAAGTTACGAGAGGCAGGGGATTGTGCCGTTGAGGACTAAAGAGTCCAAACAGAGCACGTCTTGCTCTTAACAGCGGCAGTAGTGCGCTTGGCACCCCAGCATTGATCATGGCCTCATAGGCTGTCTAGTAGACTTGAACGACCAGGGTCTTCTGCGTCTTGCCGATTGACGCGGTATCACATTGAGTTGTCACTTTCTCATCGGAGGAGAAAGTCGTCCCCAGTAGACTCGCCATTTTGTTTGTAAGAATAAAAGTCTTTATTACAAACATAGAAAAGAGTACAAGAGTACAATTAATTTTTGAAAAAGTATAACTATAGGAATCTGATCAGAAGACGATCACTTTATTCCTTGGACAATATGATATCGAAGACACGAGCCTCTGGAGAATGCAACAGCACTTTAGCGGGAGATTATGATCATTCTTGATGCTTTAAGATTGATTTGAAACTCTATTTATAGAGTTCTTAAAATAACTATTTAGCAGTTATTCTGGGTTGCGCGTGCTTCAGTTTGCGCGCCCCTGTTCACTTGTGCGAACGGTTGCACTAACTGTTGAGGACGCGTGGCATCGTTTGATTGAGATACGCGTGGTCGTGAGCAGTATAGTAGGCACGTTCCGTGAAGTTAGTGGCTTGCGCACTACGTCACTCTATTCTGAACACTGTCTGATCACCTTGCGCGAGCTTTATCAGGTTGCGTGTGGACGCAATATAGCGACTTGCGCAAGCGGTTGCACCAACTGCTGTAGACACGTGGCATCGTTTGATTGAGATGTGCGTGGTCATGGACAGTGTAGTGGGCACGCTCTGCGAAGTTGGTGGCTTACGCGCCACGTCACCCTGTTTTAAAATAAGAGTTGATCAAGTGGCGCCAACTAGTCTGGCTGCGCATGGGCGCAACTCAACACTGGCGCCTTTGACTAGGTCTTTTGTACTGTACTGATTAATTCTTGCACCACTCAATTACTTGCGTGAACCAGCTATCAGCATTAATTATATGCTAACAAAATCTTCTCGAGGGTCGCATTGCACGGGATTCGAATGAATTTTCCTTAACCTCCGTGCTCACTACCAAAATTCAACATTTTAGCGACGGCCATATCCGTCGCCAACCCTTCGGTAAATCAGATTACCGATGGTTTGTCGACAGATTTTGGTCAGATACATCCGTCGGGATATGACTCATCGCTAAAAACAATCCGTCGCCAAGTTGTCACCAAGCGACAACTGAGTGACGAATTTTCGGCAGCCATATTCGTACAATTAGCGACGACTGGCCGACGGGTTTTCGTCAAATCAAGTATCAGAAAGTTAGTAAAATATCGTCTTACCGACGTGGTCAATCCGTCGGCAACTTGTCGGTGAACGCGTATCAGAGTGTTTATGATACGCAACCTCCATCGCTATTCCGTCGTGCATAGTCGCAAATCAGCGACGGATTGGCGACGACTTATCCGTCGCTAAGGCTCTGGAAATCTTTTATATTTCCAAAACCTAATCGATGGATTATCCATCTCTTGGTTGTCGCCATCCGTCGCTAAATTGAAATTCTTCAGTTAGCGATGGATAATCCTTCGCTTGGTTGTCGCGAGCCATCGCTTTTTAGTCGCTAGTCCATTGCTAACTAGAAAATTTTGAATTTTTTTCCATAAAACAGAGCATTCCCTGTTCACACAACATCCGAAACATCGGAACATCACAATATGCATCACATATCAGACAAACCAATATACATCACACACCAAAAAATAAATATCCATCACAAATACATCACACAAACCAACATGCAACACACACCAATATAAAAATCATATCATATATATATATCTACCAAGTCTAGATAATAGCATCTAAAAACATCAAAGTCTAGATAAAACCATGTTTAGAAAATAAGAAACATGAAGAGTTGTAAAACCATACAAGCCGGTTGTCAGAATTAATAAGTCTACTGGAAACAAATCCAGTCAAAAATTATATCATATATATATATATCTATTGTCGTCTATGCCGGGGCATATAGAACTCCCTCAGCCAGCGTGCATAAGTAGGATCCACGCCAGCAAGATTAATATCCAGAGGAGATGGATGACTGGAACTCCCGGTGCAAATGCCCTCTGGTGCCGTCTCCGCCTTCATAGCTATCTCGGCTTTAAAAATCACTTCCTCCTTAATAGTAGGAGGAAATTCTTCCTTGATCTCCTCAACAACAGGAGGTCCCATTATCTTCTCAGTAGCATGAGGTACCACAACCTCCTCAGCAGCCATCTGTGCCTCTCTCAAGCAAGATCCTCGGGTCTTGGGTGCCATCTGGTAAGACCATTAAATATCAATGAGATCACGTATATAAAAAATTCAACCCAGCTTCGTTTGACGATTTAATTTTGCACAGTCTCGAGTATTTAATTATCCAAAAAACACACTTTAGAAACAGTTCAAATTTGGGAACACAAGCAGAATCTTAATCTAGACCATAAATAGGAAATTTGTACCTATCACGTACAAATCTACTTCCAATCACTCTCGTAACTGGCCAATCACTCTCGTAAACATAGAATACCATTGCAAGAGAGTCACGAGAGAGTAAACAATCTCCTCTACATACTCCTCTACACTAGGATACACCAGTAACCATACTCCTCTACACACTAGCTAGTAGTCATACTCCTCTACATACTCCTCTACACTAGGATACACTAGTATCCACCAACGATCGAAATCTTTTTACTAAGTTTATATACATATATATATATATATATATATATATATATATATATATATATATAATATATATATATATATATATACTAAGAGATTCGGTTCGATTTTAAAAAAATTCCATTTCGGTGTATGTGTGTGTGTGTGTGTGTGTGTGTTACTACCACCGACACCCAACTCCCCACTCCCACCACCGCCGATCCCCACCCCCACCACCGCCGACCCCAACTCCCACCCCCGGCCCCCAACCCCCACCCCCGCCACCGCCGACCGTCATCCCCCCTACCGCCCCCTTTTACCCCGGCCCCCCTTTGCCCCCCCCGGCATCCCTCCGCTGCCCTACATCCCCTCCGACCCCCACCCCCACCACCTCCGACCACCACAACCCCTACCCCGGCCCTCCTCCGCTGCCATCCCTCCCCCACCGTCGGCCCCCAATACCCCTACCCCGAAACCCCCCTCCGCTGCCCTTATCCCCCCCCCCGCGACCCCCACCCCCACTACTGTTGACCTCCACCACCCCCACCCTGAAACCCCCCTCCGCTTCCCTACCCCCCAGCGACCCCCACCCCACCACCGTCGACCCCTACCCCCACCACCATCAGCCCCCGTCGCCCCGACCACCGAGAGAGAGAGAGAGAGAGAGAAAGAGGATTACATGGAAAGAGAGAAAGCCCTGCGCGCGTCTGAAAGAGAGAGAGAGAGACATGAGAAAATTTGGAGGGGAATGAAAACGTCCCCCCCCCCGTCGGTTAAATTTAAATTTGGACTGGACATATAGCGACGGACTAGAGACGGATTGATGGACGACGTAGTCCGTCGCTATATCCCCTTAGATGGCCGACGGATTATCCGTCGCTATGTGGCCGATAAATGTTGTGCTAATTTTTTTCAACATTTCCCGCCAACTTTTGACAACTAAGTGACGGCATAGCGACGGCTTCATGATCCGTCGCTATATCTCAGACGACTTAACGACGGATTGACGACCTTTGCTCGTCCTTAAAATAAAAAAATTTGTCAGCTTTTCGACGACAATCAGTCTGTACTTAGTCGGTAGTCCGTTACTATTAGCGACGGACGTTATCCGTCGCTAATGGTCCTTCGCCAAATGGCTGTATTTTTGTAGTGGCTGTTAGTTGTCAAATAATGACGATGCTGTTACAGCTTATCGAGGAAGTGCGCCACGTGGCGCTCACGCAACCTGACTCCGGCACAA
Organism: Iris pallida; assembly: GCA_029216955.1. Lineage (NCBI taxonomy): Eukaryota > Viridiplantae > Streptophyta > Magnoliopsida > Asparagales > Iridaceae > Iris > Iris pallida. Next base: position 7,427,904 of record JANAVB010018200.1, on the reverse strand, counting down.
CTAGATGTTGGCGCAACCTGATGCTGCACAACTTGATAGTTTAGAGCAATGTAATGATTTGGTTCCATCTGATGATTGAACACTTTAATAGGTGGCACAGCTTAATTTTTAGCCTCTACAACAGTATATGGAAATCTTCGTGTAGTGCAGATTGTAGTCTTCTAGGATTTGCTTTATCCATAAAATCTGTGGACAACAATGTCCTGCGATGATGTACTCAACCTCAGTTATTGATAAAGTAACAAAATTTTGCTTCTTGCTAAACCAGGAGACTAAAGTTTTTCCTAGGAAATGACACGTACCGTTGGTACTTTTACGGTCCACTTTATATTCAGAAAAATCCACATCTGAATAACCAATTAGGTCAAAAGATATGGTTTTAGGATACCACAAGCCGACTGTAGAAGTTCTTAAGATATCAAAAGATACGCTTAAAGGTGCATAGATGTGATTCCTTAGGATTGGCTTGGTATCGTGCACAATTGTAAACACTAAATATAATATCTAGGCGACTAGCAGAAGTATAATAAACTACCAATCATACTTCGATACTTACGCCGGTCGACTAGTTTGCCACTTTCATCAATGTCAAGCCGTGTTGATGTAGCCATTAGAGTTCCGATAGGCTTTACGTTATCGAAGCCATACTTCTTCAGTAAATGCTTCGTGTACTTGGCTTGGTTGATGAACGTTTCTTATGAGTGCTATTTGATCTGAAGTCCTAGGAAGTAGTTTAGCTATCCCATCATACTCATCTCAAACTTACTCTGCATACACTTAGCAAATTCTTGACAAAGTTTTTCATTAGTAGAACAAAAAATGATGTCATCTACATAAATTTGCACAAGAAGAATATTATCATCTAAAGACTTGATAAATAAAGTTGTATCAACTCTTCCTTTTGAAAACCCATTTTCAAGTACGAAGGCACTTAGGCGTTCATACCAAGCACGAGGTGCTTGTTTGAGTCCATAGAGTACTTTCGTAAGTTTGAAGACGTGATCGGGTTTTTAAAAATTTTCAAAACCAGAAGGTTGTTTCACAAAAACTTTTTCTTTTAAAAATGCATTTTTCATGTTCATTTGAAAAAGTTTAAAATTATGAAAACATGGAAATGCATAAAACATATGAATGGCTTCTGGTCTAGCAACATGAGCATATATCTAGTTATAATCAATACATTCTTCTTGGTTATAACCTTGTGCCACTATACGTGCTTTGTTGTATAGAACTTGCCCATCCTCACTTAGTTTATTTCAGAACACCCATTTGGTACCAATTATCGATTGTCCAGTAGGTTTAGGAACAAGTTCCCAAACTTGGTTTCTCTTAAATTGATGTCACGACCCGCACCCTAGAGTAAGGGCACGAGAAGTGGGTACGTCCAGCCTACGCCGCAGTGTCGGCGGTAGAACGCTGTCCTAGGTTACTATCTAATCAACATCTCACGCAATTATATAATGTACTTGTCAAATCTCAACTCCGAACGGAGGACAAGTATAGATATAATGAATCTCAATCACAGTCTAAGAACGATAAGATAACACAGAAATTTATAACTAAAGACTAACAACAACATTTATAACTACTAAATAATAATATCTCAAACAAACTCAAATACAAACTCGTATCTCAAGTTATTATAATTCAAATTCTAAAACATGAAAACTAAACCAAGTCTACTAGCTAGTCTCCCGATCACTCCTGAGTGTCGGGGCCAGAGGTAGCTAAGTCATCTCCTGCTCCAAGGCAAGTAGGGCAAACGTCCTCATGGCAGTCATCTGTAATATTTTCAACGGGTCCAGTCAGGACAGGAACTAGTACAAATCATTAAGAAATTCCAAGTAAATGACAGAGAACTATAAAGCAGTTATAGACAATTTTATTGATGAATATGGTAGTTTGTATACAGGTGATGGTATAGAGAAATAGTTAAGGTACAAGGAAGTAAGGTAAGAAAAACAAGAGAAGAATCATAGCAAATAAGACTGTAAATAGAAACCAGCTGAACTAGAGCAACATGATATAAGTCCAGAATGTAAATGTAACAAGTACAAAACTCAAGTAAATCCAGACAACATGAATCTGATACCAGGTGATTCCAGTACAAGATGAGTCCAGTATAAGATGAGTCCAGTCAGTGATCAAAGGTTCCAGGGTGAGTCCAGCCTATACTCTAATAGTGTGTTTTAAAATACCGAGATCGACATGTAAACGGCTGTAGGTAATATGGCACACCGCACACTTGGCCAAGTGTGGGATGGCTATTGTTCCAGAATAATTCCAAGGGAGTGGTTTCAGTATTTGGGAATGTTCACATGTCTACTCCAATATTTCCCCGCCCACAAGTACAAGTGAATCCAGAAAACGACACGAGAAATCGAGATGAGTCCAGCCAAACATAATGATACCAGCAAAAGATTCCAGAGTGATTCTAGTAGGTGATTCCAGTAGTGATTCCAGTAGGTGATGCCAGTAGTGGTTCCAGAAGGTGATGCCAGTAGTGATTCCAGAAATAGAGGCCAGACAAAATGGTATGTGTGTCGCATACATGAATCCAGTAATATCCATACGTGTTGTAAGAATCACATAAAACTAACTAGAACTGAAGTACAGTAATTGACAAGTAAATGAAAGAACTATCAGAGAATGTACTCGCCTGATACTCTGAAAAGGGTATGAAATATCAGATGTCTGCACCGGAGTCACAATGTCCTAAATAGAGCAGTATGGGTTATGACCTGTTTAAAATAAGGTAAATAAAATCAACGATGCAATCTACATGATTTCTGGGTCAATCTAGGTCAAAGTCAACTCTAAGTCAAACCTGGTCAACTATCTAGGTTAAACTAGGTCTAAATCAAACTTGGTCAACTCTGGGTCAACCCAAGTCAACATCTAGTCAATCCTGAACTATTCGGTCAACCCTTAGTCAATTCTAGGGTTTGGTCGACTGTTGAGTCAAAACAAGGTTAACTAGGCTCTTTCTAGGTCATACAAGATTAACATCCCATATATCAACCTATACCTTAACACAATGTAAGCTAATACCTTAATACCCAATACCCTGTCACATATCACATAGGTGATCCCATTACCTATACTTAAGACTACCCACATTTCCTACACATGCTACATGTCAAGGCCACTCAAACTTACCTAGACCCATGACCTTAAACTATTATCCAATACCCATACCACATATCCTTAAGGTGTATGCATTAACCCTCAATTCTAAACACTCACCCAAGGACACTCAACCTATATCTATACTAAGTATCAATAACCTAAATTTATATATATAACTCAAAATCTATCTTATATCACTCACACATTCACCATTTCCCTCAAACATTCATTACTCAACATCATTTACCTCTTCTCTCATACACACACATATATACTTACCTAGAACATACATTTACCTCCAATCCTATTACCTATAACCCCAAATTCTTGAACACCACTCTCTTCTCAGATCTTCCCCTCACTCCTAATCCACTTGTATCATAAAGGAAATTGTATACAAGGGTATGGCAGTTGCTCATGTAATGAGGGAAATTCCCTGATACTCAAGTTGAACCCAGGCTCAAGGCCTTGCCACTGGCCTCATACACAAACTTTAGGCACTGGCCAGGGCCCTGCCATTTACTGCTACTGCAGCATACTGCTGCTACTGCTCTGCATTACAATGCAGGCCAAGTGCATGCCAAGGCCTTGCTGCCAATAGCATTGCAGTCCCTTCCTTCTCCTCTAGCCTATCCATCCTAATTCAACATCAACCTATTGTCAATACAATCAAATGTAAAAAATAAAAGTAAAAAAGAAGGAATCTGAAAACAATCAAGTTTAGACCCTCACATTATTTCCAAATCCATTTCATTTCAGGTTTACACATATATATATACACAGATGCATACATAGGATAACAAGAACATTAGGGTCACTTGATTCTCAGTTCAAAAGGAAAAACAGGTCCAATATGAGCCACGGAATGAAGGCAAAATGTGAAATCAGAATTAAATGACAGTTGTGTGTGTGTTTAGAAGTGTAGGAAAAATCTGTGTGTGTTTATCTGTGACAGATGAGTGTGTGTGGGTTATAAGGTCCAGATTAAGTTCTCAGATTTTAGGTGATTAGGAAAGTGTGTGGATGTATACATGTGCACAATAATTTAGAAAGAGGGACTGTTCTCAGTGTGTGTGTGTATAGAACTGAGTATCTCAGGAAAACAGAGAACTAACTCAATCCCCAATCTCAGGTTTTCATTTCTTAGTTAACACATAATGATAGTAACTCAAACCCCATCTTCCTATATGAAGTATATGATGATGCAGGACCTCTCAATTGAATGCAGTAGACCATTCTAATGTGCATAAATTCCCATGCATACATTACAATCTATCATGAATTTGCATTTCAGGAATCAAAACATATTACAGTATTGTGTTCATTACAACCTATACTAACTCTAAATCTCAGGAAAACAGGGAAACATCAGTTTTTAAATTCAAACAATCTCAGTTTGTGTGACATTCAATAGTGTGAAGTGTATCAGAATTTGGGTAGGTGTATCTCAGGTTTTCTATTTCCTATTTCAGTTCTTAAAACAACATTTCATTTTTACATGTGAATCCTTCTAATCTCAGGTTTTCGTTGACAGTTCAAACCTACTAATCACAGGTTTAAGTCTCAGTTTTAGCCCAATTAAAATTCTCAAGAAAACAACAGTTCAAAATCATGAATCATTGACAGTTCACAAGATACCCAAAACTAAATTGAAAAACTAAATCTCAAACACAAACTTAAACCATTATTAACAGTAAACTATACAAGTATAATGAATTTAACATGGCAATTAAAATCTTTATTTAGAAGAGAAACTAAATCGGAATTAAAAGATTGAAATCATGTATCAGTCAACATTTCATACATTCCACCTTCGAAAATCCTATATCAAGTGTAAAACCAAAAACTAATTTGTAAAACCAATCTAGCAAGTCCTATTACACGTGTGTGAATCAATGTATGACAATAAACATCAAATTAGATCGGGTTAAACAGAATTTAATTCAGAAAACTCAAGAAGAACACATGGTATCAGCAAACACATTTAAAAACATCATTTTCGAATTGAAAACCCCAAATAAATTAGTAAATAAAAAGTGCAGGCAGGTGTACACATGACATGTGTCATGGGGAGGGTGTTCGTGTCCAACAAGGTGGACACGAACGTGTCCAGAGCAGAAATGGAAGTGTCAGGAACAGTGTAGAACACTTCCTCGTACGGCCAGTCCCCGATAGATTGGACACGACACGAAGCATCTGACACTACGTGCACTTGGACATGGGTAGCCCAACTATAGGGCTACCAGGTCGACACAACACGACATGTCGACGTTGTGTCTACACGCAATACGAAGGGCGTATCAGAACGCGATCTTCTGCGCGCACTATGCAGTGTAAATCCAGTACACGTGTCTGTGCTCCCTCGACACGACACGATTCGACACGAAACTTCGGGGAAGGCTTGACAGACATTGCCCCTACCCCCATGTCAAGTTTGAAGTGTCCACGTGTCCTGTGTAGGGAGGAATAATGGTCGGGTAGCAGGACACTGCACGACAGTGTCGTGCAGCATGTTCGTGTCCAATTTGGGCACGGACACGACACAGTTTCGTGCTCAGTCCTAGGGTTTTATGATCAGCATGACAAGGGCTACAAAATCAAGTAAATAGTTTGAAAATTAACAGTATTCATTTCATTCAAGCATTTCATCAAACACCCATTCAATTACACCGATACGTGTCCGATACGGACACAAAATGGACATGAACTCCTACCAAACTTGGGCTATACCTAGGGGAACCCTAAATGAATGCAACTATGAAGAAAAATCATGATTTTAATGGGTGTAGATAGGTTTACCTTTTGAGAGCTAGAATCTCAATGTAAAGAGCCTCGATTCGATGTCGTCTTAAATTTTCTCCGGTTCAATCGTCCTCGATCCTTGCTAGCAAGCACCCACAAGTATCCTCTACTGTTGGGGATGATGGTGCAATTGATTTGACTCAATTTGGGCTCAATTTGGATTAATGGGGAGAGTTTTAGGGAAGAACAAGTAGGGCTTTTTCTAGGGTTTGTAAAAGAGGCTAAGGCTTTGTTAATGTGACTTTATAGGAGGGGGGTCTTGTGTGGCTGTTGAAATCATTAGAGTTAGGGTTTTAGATGAGTGGTTGAGGTTGCTCTAACAATTTCCAAGGCTTCCTATTGGTTAAGGCTTCTTTCCACAAATATCTCAAAAGGAAATATCTCCCCTAATAATATCTAGATATTACTAACCTTGGCACTTAGTAGGAATGTTCTAATCCTGATTTTAACCTCATGACTAATCTAGGTTAGGTTAACTTCTAGGTTAAGGCTTCACAAAAAAGGCTAGCACAGTATTTAATTAATATAAATTACAAATTCACAAAATTGTCAAAATGACCAAAATACCCTTAGGCTAAAAATTGGGAATATGAAATTCTAATCACGTGACTAGGCTCCCTTGGTCATGGTTAGTCTCTAGGTTTAGCAAAACTAGGGTTTGACTAGTTAACCACCAAAATCACCAATCACTATTTTAAATAGTTTAAAAATAACTAAAAATCACCAAAAATCATATCATGACTAAAATATCATTATTAAATGATTTAAAATACAAAAGTTCAAAATTACCCTCATTTGGAAAACTGGGTGTTACAAGTCTACCCCCCTTAGAAGAATTTCGTCCTCGAAATTTAAGATGATCGTACTCCTGCTAGGTCAAACCCCCAAATCAAACAAGGTCAAGACAATATGCAAAACTCTGTCCTACTGGTCGTGATTCCACAGTCTCGAACAGGGTAACTACGCTATCTAGCATATCACAAACATATCCTGGCAGGTACTAATGGAATCACACATGAAGGTGAAAGAAGGACAAGAAAGGCAGACCTGCTAACCCGTCACCCATAGCGTCGGTCTACTCGACTTTCAGCACAAAAGCCCTGACCCTCTGGGGTATATCCCTCTGATGGTGCGGGGCACGGTGCTGCGCTATAGGTGGCCTAACTTCCTCTATCTAATCCATGATACTCAAGTAACATCCACCCTGATATTCCATTCAATCACACTAGGGCACCATCTATTTGGTATCTATTCTAAAATCTGATAATCATACCCGTCTATCCAGAACCATGTTACCAGAATCCTTGTTACGCCAGTAAGTACTACAGCGATAATCCATAGAGTCCGCGACTAAGGTACATACCTCTAGAATCATGGTATTTAAAATTTTTGCATTACCGCTAGCTTGGCTGCGAAAACCTTAAATTCCCACACCCGAGAAATACATCCAAAATTAGACTCTATCTCATCGCCAAACCAGCTAATATGGCTACTCTAGATTCTATGATGACTGAGGCAACCTAGCCCATAATTTTATCTTGGTAGAAAATCAAGTCAACAATGAATACCAAGAATCAATTTCAACGATGAACAAGGAAGTAGACAGAAACTGTCAAAATCGAATTTCGAGATAGTTTATAACGAGATTCTCAAGGGTCATCCCAGGAATCTTCTTAAGTAGTCCTAACTGTGATTGAGTACTCTCTCAACTAAAGCCTATTCCTTAGTTCCTATCGCAGGCTGTAGTGATACTCTAGTTCGAATACCACTACATAAACTCGACCTGTATGGGCCACCACTAAAAACGTGTCACGACCCGCACCCTAGAGTAAGGGCACGAAAAGTGGGTATGTCCAGCCTACGCCGCAGTGTCGGCGGTAGAACGCTATCCTAGGTTACTATCTAATCAATATCTCACACAATTATATAATGTACTTGTCAAATCTCAACTCCGAACGGAGGACAAGTATAGATATAATGAATCTCAATCACAGTCTAAGAACGATAAGATAACACAGAAATTTATAACTAAAGACTAACAACAACATTTATAACTACTAAATAATAATATCTCAAACAAACTCAAATATAAACTCGTATCTCAAGTTATTACAATTCAAATTCTAAAACATGAAAACTAAACCAAGTCTACTAGCTAGTCTCCGGATCACTCCTGAGTGTCGGGGCCAGAGGTAGCTAAGTCATCTCCTGCTCCAAGGCAAGTAGGTCAAACGTCCTCATGGCAGTCATCTGTAATATTTTCAACAGGTCCAGTCAGGACAGGAACGAGTACAAATCATCAAGAAATTCCAAGTAAATGACAGAGAACTATAAAGCAGTTATAGACAGTTTTATTGATGAATATGGTAGTTTGTATACAGGTGATGGTATAGAGAAACAGTTAAGGTACAAGGAAGTAAGGTAAGAAAAACAAGAGAAAAATTATAGCAAATAAGACTGTAAATAGAAACTAGCTGAACTAGTGCAACATGATATAAGTCCAGAATGTAAATGTAACAAGTACAAAACTCAAGTAAATCCAGACAACATGAATCTGATACCAGGTGATTCCAGTACAAGATGAGCCCGGTATAAGATGAGTCCAGTCAGTGATAAAAGGTTCCAGGGTGAGTCCAGCCTATACTCTAACAGTGTGTTTTAAAATACCGAGATCGACATGTAAACGGCTGTAGGTAATACAGCACACCGTACACTTGGCCAAGTGTGGGATGGCTATCGTTCCAGAATAATTCCAAGGGAGTGGTTCCAGTATTTGGGAATGTTTACATGTCTACTCCAATATTTCCCCGCCCACAAGTACAAGTGAATCCAGAAAACGACACGAGAAATCGAGATGAGTCCAGCCAAACATGATGATACCAGCAAAAGATTCCAGAGTGATTCTAGTAGGTGATTCCAGTAGTGATTCCAGTAGGTGATGCCAGTAGTAGTTCCAGAAGGTGATGCTAGTAGTGATTCCAGAAATAGAGCCCGGACAAAATGGTATGTGTGTCGCATACATGAATCCAGTAATATCCATACGTGTTGTAAGAATCACATAAAACTAACTAGAACTGAAGTACAGTAATTAACAAGTAAATGAAAGAACTATCAGAGAATGTACTCGCCTGATACTCTGAAAAGAGTATAAAATATCAGATGTCTGCACCGGAGTCACAATGTCCTAAATAGAGCAGTATGGGTTATGACATGTTTAAAATAAGGTAAATAAAATCTATGATGCAATCTACATAATTTCTGGGTCAATCTAAGTCAAAGTCATCTCTAAGGCAAACCTGGTCAACTGTCTAGATCAAACTAGGTCCAAGTCAAACTTGGTCAACTCTGGGTCAACCCAAGTCAACATCTAGTCAATCCTGAACTATTTGGTCAACCTTTGGTCAATTCTAGGGTTTGGTCGACGGTTGAGTCAAAACAAGGTTAACTAGGCTCTTTCTAGGTCATACCAGATCAACATCCCATATATCAACCTATACCTTAACACAATGTAAGCCAATACCTTAATACCCAATACCCTGTCACATATCACATAGGTGATCCCATTACCTATACTTAAGACTACCCATATTTCCTATACATGCTACATGTCAAGGCCACTCTAACTTACCTAGACCCATGACCTTAAACTATTATCCAATACCCATACCACATATCCTTAAGGTGTATGCATTAACCCTTAATTCTAAACAATCACCCAAGGACACTCAACCTATATCTATACTAAGTATCAATAACCTATATTTATATATATAACTTAAAATCTATCCTATATCACTCACACCTTTACCATTTCCCTCAAACATTCATTACTCAACATCCTTTACCTCTCCTCTCATACACACACATATATACTTACCTAGAACATATATTTACATCCAATCCCATTACCTATAACCCCAAATTCCTGAACACCACTCTCTTCTCAGATCTTCCCCTCACTCCTAACCCACTTGTATCATAAAGGAAATTGTTTACAAGGGTATGGCAGTTGCTCATGTAATGAGGGAAATTCCTTGATACTCAAGTTGAACCCAGGCTCAAGGCCATGCCACTGGCCTCACACACAAACTCTAGGCACTGGCCAGGGCCCTGCCATTTGCTGCTACTGTAGCATACTACTGCTACTGCAGCATACTGCTGCTACTGCTCTGCATTACAATGCAGGCCAAGTGCATGCCAAGGCCTTGCTGCCAATAGCATTGCATTCCCTTCCTTCCCCTCTAGCCTATCCATCCTAATTCAACATCAACCTATTGTCAATACAATCAAATGTAAAGAATAAAAGTAAAAAAGAAGGAATCTGAAAACAATCAAGTTTAGACCCTCACATTATTTCCAAATCCATTTCATTTCAGGTTTACACATATATATATACACAGATGTATATATAGGATAACAAGAACATTAGGGTCACTTGATTCTCAGTTCAAAAGGAAAAACAGTGCCAATGTGAGCCATAGAATGAAGGCAAAATGTGAAATCAGAATTAAATGACAGTTGTGTGTGTGTTTAGAAGTATAGGAAAAATCTGTGTGTGTTTATCTGTGACAGATGAGTGTGTGTGGGTTATAAGGTCCAGATTAAGTTCTCAGATTTTAGATGATTAGGAAAGTTTGTGGATATATACATGTGCACAACAATTTAGAAAGAGGGACTGTTCTCAGTGTGTGTGTATAGAACTGAGTATCTCAGGAAAACAGAAAACTAACTGAATCCCCAATCTCAGGTTTTTATTTCTTAGTTAACACATAATGATAGTAACTCAAACCCCATCTTCCTTATGAAGTATATGATGATGCAGGACCTCTCAATTAAATGCAGTAGACCATTCTAATGTGCATAAATTTCTATGCATACATTATAATCTATCATGAATTTGCATTTCAGGAATCAAAACATATTACAGTATTGTGTTCATTACAACCTATACTAACTCTAAATCTCAGGAAAACAGGGAAACATCAGTTTTTAAATTCAAACAATCTCAGTTTGTGTGACATTCAATAGTGTGAAGTGTATCAGAATTTGGGTAGGTGTATCTCAGGTTTTCAATTTCCCATTTCAGTTCTTAAAACAACATTTCATTTTTAAATGTGAATCCTTCTAATCTCAGGTTTTTGTTGACAGTTCAAACCTACTAATCACAGGTTTAAGTTTCAGTTTTAGCCCAATTTAAATTCTCAGGAAAACAACAGTTCAAAATCATGAATCATTGACAGTTCACAAGATACCCAAAACCAAATTGAAAAACTAAATCTCAAACACAAACTTAAACCATTATTAATAGTAAACTATACAAGTATAATGAATTTAACATGGCAATTAAAATCTTTAATTAGAAGAGAAACTAAATCGGAATTAAAAGATTGAAATCATGTATCAGTCAACATTTCATACATTCCACCTTCGAAAATCCCATATCAAGTGCAAAACTAAAACCTCATTTGTAAAACCAATCTAGCAAGTCCTATTACACGTGTGTGAATCAATGTATGACAATAAACATCAAATTAGATCGGGTTAAACAGAATTTAATTCAGAAAACTCAAGAAGAACACATGGTATCAGTAAACACATTTAAAAACATCATTTTTGAATTGAAAACCCCAAATAAATTAGTAAATAAAAAGTGTAGGCCAGTGTACACATGACATGTGTCATAGGGAGGGTGTTCGTGTCCAACAAGGTGGATACGAACGTGTCCAGAGCAGAAATGGAAGTGTCAGGAACAGTGTAGAACACTTCCTCGTGTGGCCAGTCCCCGATAGATTGGATACGACATGAAGCATCTGACACTACGTGCACTTGGACACGGGTAGCCCAACTATAGGGCTACCAGGTCGACACAACACGACGGGCGTATCAGAACGCGATCTTCTGTGCGCACTGTATAGTGTAAATCCAGTGCACATGTCCGTGCTCCCTCGACACGACACGATTTGACACAAAACATCGGGGGAGGCTTGACAGACATTGCCCCTACCCCCATGTCAATTTTGAAGTGTCCACGTATCCTGTGAAGAGAGGAATAAAGGTCGGGTAGCAGGACACTGCACGACAGTATCGTACAGCGTGTTCGTGTCCAATTTTGACATGGACACGACACAGTTTCGTGCTCAGTCCTAGGGTTTTGTGATCAGCATGACAAGGGCTACAAAATCAAGTAATTAGTTTTGAAAGTTAGCAGTATTCATTTCATTCAAGCATTTCATCAAACACCCATTCAATTACACCGATACGTGTCCGATACGGACACAAAATGGACACGAACTCCTACCAAACTTGGGCTATACCTAGGGGAACCCTAAATGAATGCATCTATGAAGAAAAATCATGATTTTAATAGGTGTAGATAGGTTTACCTATTGAGAGCTAGAATCTCAATGTAAAGAGCCTCGATTCGATGTTTTCTTCGATTTTCTCTGGTTCAATCATCCTCGATCCTTGCTAGCAAGTACCCACAAGTATCCTCTACTGTTGGGGATGATGGTGCAATTGATTTGACTCAATTTGGGCTCAATTTGGATTAATGGGGAGAGTTTTAGGGAAGAACAAGTAGGGCTTTTTCTAGGGTTTGTAAAAGAGGCTAAGGCTTTGTTAATGTGACTTTATAGGAGGGGGGTCTTGTGTGGCTGTTGAAATCATTAGGATTAGGGTTTTAGATGAGTGGTTGAGGTTGCTCCAACAATTTCCAAGGCTTCCTATTGGTTAAGGCTTCTTTCCACAAATATCTCAAAAGGAAATATCTTCCCTAATAATATCTAGATATTACTAACCTTGGCACTTAGTAGAAATGTTCTAACCCTAATTTTAACCTCATGACTAATCTAGGTTAGGTTAACTTCTAGGTTAAGGCTTCACAAAAAGGCTAGCACAATATTTAATTAATATAAATTACAAATTCACAAAATTATCAAAATGACCAAAATACCCTTAGGCTAAAAATTGGAAATATGAAATTCTAATCACGTGACTAGGCTCCCTTGGTCATGGTTAGTCTCTAGGTTTAGCAAAACTAGGGTTTGACTAGTTAACCACCAAAATCACTAATCACTATTTTACATAGTTTAAAAATAACTAAAAATCACCAAAAATCATATCATGACTAAAATATCATTACTAAATATTTTAAATACAAAAGTTCAAAATTACCCTCATTTGGAAAACTGGGTGTTACAATTGATTAAGTTCCTCTTGCATAACGTCAATCCAAAACTTATCATTAAAAATATTTGCTACTGTCTTCGGTTCTACTTAAGAAATAAAAGCTACATTTGTGGCTACTTTAATATCCCTAGTAGAAGAACGTGTACTTACACCTTTTGATACATCACCTATGATGAGTGTCTCTGGATGGTCTGGCATGAGCTTCATTCTCTTCGGTAGACTTTCCAGATAGCTCTCGTTGGTAGCAGTATCTTTAGGTGTCTTGGATTTATTCTGCATCATCACTGTCGCTAAATTTGAGACATTGAGCTCATCAAAAGTAACGTTAGTTGAGTCTTCAAAATTATATATCTTTTTATTAAAAATCCTATACCAATACTCTTAGCAACATATTCGAGAAATATTCTTTCGTCTACTTTAGAGTCAAACTTACTCAAGTTGTCCTTGGTGTTCAGTATAAAACAACGACATCCAAAAACTTTTAAATATAAAATGTTTGGGATCCTATCAAATCACAATTCATATGCTGTTTTCTTTGAGGTAGGTCAATCAATACCCTATTTAAAATATGACAGGCTATACTAGCAGCTTCTACCCAAAAATACATAGAAAGATTATGCTGATTCAGCATGACTTTAGCTATCATGCTTAGAGTATGATTCTTTCGCTCCGTAACACCATTCTGTTGGGAGTTCCAGGACAAGAAAACTCATGGTAACATCCACTATCATCATAAAACTTTATAAAATTAGCATTTACGAATTTGCTGCCATGGTCACTTCAGATTCGAGTAATCATGAAGCCTTTTTCGTTTTATATCTTTTTGTAAAATATCAGAATTTCAAAAATAGTATCGCTTTTGTTTGATAAAAAAAACTCATGTACAAGAGAAATCATCAACAATCACAAAAGCGTAGAGCTTATCGCCAAGACTAGCGACTCTACTAGGACCGAATAGATCCATATGAATCAACTGCAAGGGTCTAGAAGTACTTACAACGTTAATGGATTTAAACGAAGACCTAGTTGCTTTGTTCTTTTCAAAGTCAGCACATACTATATTTCTCTTGAATGTGATTTTTGGGAGTCCTTTCACCAACTTTTAGTACATAGTCGTGAGATAGTATCCATATTAGCATGTCCTATCCTCATGTGCCAAAGCCGGCTTTCATCTTGGTTGGCTACCAGACACTTTCCTGGATTGTTAGTACTTTCTAAAAAGAAAACATAAATAATATTGTCTTTCCTAATCCCTTCATATACGGGATTACCAGATGACATATCATAGATTGAACATTTATCTTTCACAAAGTTGATGCCATAACCATTATCCGCCAAATGACTTATGCTCAATAGGTTATGTTTCAACTCCATGACTAGACATACGTCTTTTATTACTGGATATAGAGACATACCAACAGTGCCATTTTCAATTATATCACATCTTAAATTATTTTTGAAGGAAACGTATCCTTTTTTCTTTATCGAGAGCGTAGCGAATAAAGATGCATCACCAGTCATGTGCCGTGAACATCTGCTATCGAGACTCCACTTGCTTCTATCATGAGAGGGTTGAGGGTCCACCTACAAAATGAGTAGATGAATCCTTTGTTACCCATTTCTTCAAGGGTCCTTTTTGATTAGTTATAGGAGTCCAAGCAAGTATATGATTGTCAACAAGCTTACTTGATTGACAATACTATAATATGTACCCGTGAGTACCATAGTACGTGCAAGTATGTTTTGAAAATGTGCTTTTTGTTTCTGTCTTGACATTCTTTTATGTCTTCTTTGGAAACCTATAAATAAAAGTATAATTGTGTGAAATGTGTTGCTTGCTTGCTTTCTATGGTTTAACCCTCCTAGATGTATGCTTAGCATTAGGACTAACCTTAGGCTGTGTAACAGGGATGGCTATTTGCCTAACTTGATTTCTAACTTTTTAGAAATCGTACAAGACTCCTCATATTTGGCAGTTATATTAATGAGTCTTTGCTCTGTGACTAAGTGTCTCTTTTTCTCTATGTCATAAAGCTCTTTCACTTTGACATAGTCTCTTTCTTTTCTTCAGTAGTGAGGACAGCCTCATGATAGTCTACTTTAAGTTGGTTATCTCATCCGTGTTACTGGTAGTAGATGTCTATTTTATATCTTCAACAAGATTAGATAATCTAGCTACTTTAGTTGTGTAAGCCTTAACATCTTTGCGAGATTGTTTGTACTTGTCTAACATATTTCTATGTTCATTAAGTAGTTCGCTAAAGGCAGTTTCTAGCTCATCGAAAGTAAAGTCACCATACAAGGATTAGAAGATACCTTATCGAAAGCCATTAGACATACATTTGCAGTGCTGCTGGGTCTGTCCTTTGCCTCTGATTCACTGGCCTTACTTTTGTGCCAGATGCTAATATTAGCATACTTTCAATCTATTGTAGCTTTCCTGCTTGAGTTTGATCGATTATATGGATTGCTCTTCTTTGACAATGGATAGTCGTTCTTAATATGCCCTGGCTTCTTACATCCAATGAAGATTGTTTCTTCTTTGTTGCTTTTGTGGACATCCTTCTTCTTTCGATTTGATCTCTCAAACTTCAAGAACTTTCTGAAGTTTTTGACTAGCAGGGCTTACTCATTAAAAGTTGATGATTCTTCATTAGAATCATTACATGTGACTCTTTTGACTTATGCTTTGAAGGCGATAGATTTCTCTTTGGGGGTTGCTTTTTCAAATTCTTACAAGTCCAGCTCTGGGTCATCAGCTTGTCAGTAAGTTCCTCCAAAGTCATTGTGGT
>JANAVB010018200.1:7319493-7406993 GCA_029216955.1 Iris pallida | reverse complement strand
ACATTGACTAATGCTACTATTATAGCCTAGTTTTGCAAGCTTATACTTTATCGAGCTTGTTCAGGACATATGATTATTGGGGATGCCCACTAACATATTGTCTAATTAGAATCAATGTATTATGGTTTGATCAACCTTAGTGCAACGGTTCGCTCTTCATATGATTAACCTACGTGGATTGAGATATGGACGTCTCTAGGATCTCATCCGCAACTGCCTTAACCACTCTACTTGGATTATTCAATCGCTTTTGGAACCTCGTATTCGTATTCGATTCCCTCTTCCTTAAACTCTTTATCATTTATAGCCCTTACTTATTTCAGAAAAACAAATGCTTGTATTTGAGGGAAGATATACCCAGAATGTTCCCCTCAGTTCGCCATACTGCTTATGACCATGAAGTTATATATACACAATCATTTTTATATATCCAAAATCAGAGAAACGATCTCCAGGCTTGACTCATATCTACCATATCACATAAAATATTACGTCGTGTGGTATTTCTTTATAACCAAGAGTCGAGGTACAATATCACGACCTTGAAATTTTCTAACCTCATAAATCCTAAAACAATATCTTTATTTCTGAAGTGAATAGATTGCAAGCCCTTTCTAGTTTTAAGATTCACTAGAATTGTTGGTTGATTATGATAAGTTGGTTCCAACTAGGATGACAAATTAAGTGCCTCACGAACACCCACTTTCTATTTAGATCATTTGGTGTCCCCTACTGTGACATTGATATTCGGAGCACGAGATCAGTTGTTTCCTTCCAACAAATTACATATGTAAAAACTGGACGAGTCTACCTTCACTTAGGCATATCATGTCCCACTTAAACATGTCCCTTGTACTCTATTTTCATGACACGACTTTCAGGTCAAAAAGACTAACTAATACCCTTATCGTAATAACGATATATTTTCCGACATCAATTTGAGACTCAACCTCGACTAAAATCTTTCATCCCAATATACGGCTGTGATCTACTCGAAACCTACTACGCACATGCCACTAGTATGCCACTCAATTGAGTCTTCTTGTGCTACTTAAACACAGAGGTCACAGAAGGCGCATTTTTGGGCTTTGGGAACCTAGTTAACTAACCCGACTGGCAATTAGCCCAACAACTTTAGTTGGAACCTATTCTAGGTTATTCAAACCAAATAGGAATATTTCAGATTGATTTTATGGATCTTGGCTAGCCAATATATATTAAAACCTAAGATTCCTTCAAGCAAAGATTGATGCCCAGTTTGGGAACCCTTTGGGACCTAATTAAACCCATCCATGTATATCGCCATATTTGGGCTATAAAAACCAAATTTGATGAAATAGATCCTTACACCTATTATGTAGTCTCCATCTATTGGTCCACTAATCCTCCTTCCACAAAACCCTTAACCATATTTCTTCGTAGCTTATGTTATACCATGGATGGAATCTCGCTGTACCAACTTGTTTTCGGTTATGCTTGACCAAGAATCTCCTACTGCCTTGGTGAAACATAGTCAATATATGGGCAATGTTAGGTAAGTAATACCTAGGCTTTCCATAGAGTCCATGGCTACGAATAGAAGTACCTCATATCCTTATATACCATCTTGAAATCTGACACTCATAGAAGTCCTATTACTATGCTTTCCGCGATTAACTAATTTTTATAAGTTGGGTAGAACCACGAGGCTACTGTACTCTATTCCTTAGAATGGAAGGCCATTTGTAACCATCCTTTCAGTTGTTTGGAAGTTATGATACGATCTTTGTATTGCCTTTTTATCCCTTTGTTCGTGCGTATAGATACCGCGGTAAAAGATCACAACCTTGATTCTTCAAATACAGTTCTATTATAGGATTGCAACTTAGTTCAACTTCGAGAACGAAAATTTTCATAATGCATAGATTATAAGCCTCTCTAAGATATAAAGGGTTTTCTTTGAATCAGCAAACGCTTTGAATAGAATGACTCCAATCTAGCTAAATAAGTCAGTGGTTCATAACGTCCACTCCTATCTGTATCAAATTGATACCATCTACTGTGACTTGGGAAATTGAAGCACAATACAAACTTTTACCTTCCAACAAATTTTACAATCATGAACTAGACCAGTCAAGCTACACACATGATATAAATGCCCCACACAAATACACATTCCGATGCTCTATTTTAATTACACCACATGTATGACACATTTTCTCGTAGAATAAACCATAAGGCGCCCATTTTGTTCCATTTGAGTATAACCATGCAAATATCGAACCATTCTCGTGACTATATTGAATACCCATATGATCCAAGCAAGACGTATGACACCTATGATGTATGCATTCCATCCAAACAAGCCCATACCTCCTGCACAACACCAAAAACCAAACCTCACATGCTAGTCATCATATCTTAAAATAATATACCTAATAATGCCTTGTCTTCAATTCTAATTCTCTGAGAAGGCTTCCTGTAGACTCTCATCTCTAAGTTACCCATGTTTGTCGAAGAGTGAAATTCTTGGAACCGACACTTTCTAGTCAAATAAGTGATTTCTATCATCTTGTCGAAAGCATGGCTGATAGAAATAATGTTAGATTGAAATAATTCCCATATAGAAGTTATTGACTAAGAATGCCATGGAAGTACCCAGGATTCCTTAGGATCCACAACCACGGTCAGAAGTGCCAATATTCTTAAATATTCCCTTAGAATTTGATTTTCCAGAAGTCTCGTAATAAAAAAATTTCACGGTTAGCTGATTTCTATAAGTTGGGTAGAGTGTTGAATGAAGATACCTCATCTTGTAGAATATGACATCAATTTAGATTCCTGTGATAACTACCTCCTTCACCTTTTTTAGAAACTGGGTTACGATTGACATACTTGCTCTTCCTTCGTATGTAATCTCGTTATTTAGTTATTTTATTTTTTTTGATATTAAGACTTATTTTAATTTCAAGGACAAAATTCTTATAAGTTGGGTAGGATGTAAACCCCTCCCCTAATTTTTACTACATAATATTTTCTTTTGTATTTTTCTTTCCTCCATTTTTATTTCTCAACTATTCATCGTATATTTTATTTTTAAAAGAAAATAGAATATTGATTTTCATAGATATAGCAATATTGACTATAGAGGGTACTATATATTTAACTAGGATAATTAGTGTACATATATAGGAAAAATATATTTTTTAAATAAAAAGTTTTTAGGTTTATATGTTAAGTGTTTATATATATATATATTTATAAATATATATATTCTTCATATATATATGTTCAACATTTTATTTTAAAATTTATGTTGTTTAAATTAAGTTAATTCAGTATATATAAATATATATATATATATATATATATATATATATATATATATGCATTGGGTTATTTTAATTTACTAGTGATTATTAGGATATATATATATATATATATATATATATATATATATATATATATATATATATATATATATATATATATATAACCATATATAAAGAACTTCTCGAGCCCAAACAGAGAGTTCAAGTAAATCCCCCCGACCCCCTTTATAACAAAAAAAACGAACAAGCTCTACCAAAACCCTAAAGCCACGTCGCATGAGCCTTACATAGCCACAGCTTGTGCGGCCACTCGCCGCCGGGGGCACCGTCGTACGCAGCCAAGAGCTGCCAGGAATGAGCACAACCGCAGCAGCAACATACGGTGGCAGCAGCAATGGTAGTTTTTGTGGGGACTTTTCGGCGACCTTTCTGCCTCGACAATCTATTATTTTGCGAACCGTTTGTTGAGGTCCAATCCCAACCTAACCCTCTCGAACATCAGTCAACTAGTTTGAATATGATTGAATTTCATATGACAAGAAATTAAATCAAAATCGACGAAAAAATTTGTTCAAAACAGAACAGTTTCGAAGTTGAAACTCTATTTTAGAAGACCGGTTGTAATCGGGATATTAGGGTTTATCCAAAACAAATAAAAAATAGTGAAAGAAAGCATATAGGGCTTCCAAACCCTTTTTACAGAAGTTGATTTAATCGACTGAGCGCCGAAAAATCGGTGTCCCAAATTGACCAAAATATTATTTTCAAACGATAGAAAATTTAGGAATTTTTTGATATGTCGTGCACCCCGACAAACCGGATGACGTGGTCATAACCCATGAGCATCAAAAGATGTGTATGGATGTTGTCGACGTGTGGGATTCGACGGAACTCAATTTCGTTGTATGTGCGCGACGAAATTGAAGCGTATCCGTCGAGATACCCCATATCTGTCCCTTTGCAAACTAGCCCATAACTTTATACATATTCATCATCTTGAGACAAAATTTATGCCAACAGGACCGTATCATTTTTCTGGTCCTGTGTGCCAAGTTTGGTTCGATTCTGAAAAGGTCGACCGGAATGCCCTTTTGGCGGGCCCGCGACCAGATCCAACGGGCGAATTTATGTATGACCCACCGGAATCCAACTTTAGACATACGATTGGATTCGTCTCATCAAATCGAATCCATAGACATATAGTTTGACAACTTTAGAGACCGCAGATACTGGCACGCCTTTCGGTACAAAGTGAGTCCAACGACGGATATCATTTTGGCCCAAAATTACCGTTTTGCTCCTGTGTCAAGAATTGTATTTATGGGTAGGCTATCCTAGCTAATTTGATTATACTAAAAACATTGGTAATATCTGTTTTAGCCCCCGGAGACTGTTGTGCAGTTGGACTTTTGTGTGGTAATGAGTGGTTGGTATTGTCGGTTTCACCAGCAAAGGACCCCAGGCGAGTACGTTTATTGTTTGTTTTCGATATTGATTATTACTATATTTCATTGTTAGTCATTTTATATGTGATTCTTGTCTCTTTTATATTTTGTCATATTTCTTACCTATAGAGTCGGGAAGGGGAAGTACCAAGATGTGTGATTTGACCTTGTACATTGTAGACATTGTTTATTTCCTGCAAAGTAGACATCATAGATATTGTTTAATTCTTGCAAAGTAGACATCGTAGATATTATTTACTTTATTGCAAAGTAGACATCGTAGACATTCTTTAGACATCGTAGACATTGTGGGGTAATTGTCCCTAGACCGATCACATATCAAAAAGGTACTTCAAACACTTAGAAAGTATTTTCTTTGGTTTATTTCTTTACGGTTAATATATTGTCTACTTTTCTCATGTCTTTCCCTAATTATTTTCAAATAATGTATTTTATGGCCAATCTCTGTTTTATAGTCGTTACCATATATTAGAACTACTTTCAATGAATTGTACTCGTTCCATTCCTGACTGGAAACTAACATTTTTTAGGTTAGCCGAGACTACGTTTAGCATTGGGGAGGCGGGTGTACTTGCAGGCCAAACCTAAAGTCTAGTTAGATAGTTGAGTATCTATTCAGTTGTTCTTTATAAATTGTAAGATATTATACCTTGTATCAAATGTAAATCCTTGAATATTATAATTTATTTTAGTTATTATGAATGAGCATTATTTGTAATTTTGAGCATTGTGGCTTGACAGTGTTTTACCGCCGACACTGCGGCATAGGCTGGCTTGGACATGCACTCGTATCCCAAAAAGCGGGTGCAGGTCGTGGTAGGACTGGGAATAACCTAAGCCAGTATCAATTCGAACGATCTCACATTTATGTTTCCTATACTCAATAAAATTGAAAGTACAGAAAAAAATATAAAATGACTCGATCTGGATTCTAATAAGATTTGCTTCTCGATGACGATGCGATGTACTATAGCAATAGGATATATGTCCTTCGTCTTTGATTTCTTTAACCTATAGCAGTTCGTATATTTTGCGTATCGACCAAAGTTGTCGTTGATTATTAAAGTCAGGTGTGACCATTAGCCAATGGGCAAATAGGCTATCGAAATCAGTTACGACCATGACCTATAGGCCAACACCAGGAAGATAGTCTTAGTAGTCCTTCTATCCAGCTTTTGAATCTTCAAGACTGGAAGCTTCACATACGCCAGCACCTCCATACTTGAATGAAATTGAAGTTGGGTCAGACGTTGAACCAGCGTTCACGAGGAGTGACATTGAAAGTTGCATGCGACACTCTGTTCAGAATGAAAGTAGCCATATGCGCAGCTTCTCCCTAGGAGCAATTTATAAGACCAGTAGTCAAAACTGAGTTCATTACCTATGTCAAATTTTTGTTCTTCTTTTCTACAACATCATTAATTGAGAGAATACGGAATAGTTATCTCGTTGACAATTCCATATTCCTTGCAGAATGATACGAATTCATAAAACCTAAATTATTCGCCTCGATCACTTTTGAGTCTCTTGAGTTGTTGTCCGGTTTGACGCTCTTCTTTGCTTTGAAGTCCTTAAACTTCTCGAACGCTTCATCCTTAGTCATGAGCAGATAGACAAATACGTACTTCGAGAAAGCGTCGATGAACGTAATTAAGTAATTCATCCCAGCCTTTGCGGAGAACTGTTTGAAGTCATAGATATCCGAGTGCATCAACTCCAGAAGATATGTGCTTTGGTTTATCCGTTTGAATGACTTTCTTGTGACTTTATCTGCGCACAAACTTCATACTTCTCCACCTCCTTATCTCCATACTGGAGATAAGCCCTAGACTAGACATCTTGTTTATTCTTTTACAATAAACATGTCATAGTCTATTATAGCACAACTCAAGATAATAATGAAAAGAAAAGACTGCATTAACAATCAGTCATGGACACAAGTTGAAGTTTAAACATCCCTTCGGTACAGAAAGCTTTTCTAAAATATGTTCATTTATAGGACATAACCATCTGACCAGCATTAATGTCTATCGTCAAGCCTATGCTGTAAAGAAGACTACCTGAGACCAGGTTCTTGGCTATCACTGGTACATGCTTTACATCATGAAGCGTCAGTGACTTTCCCGAAGGCAGATTTAGTACCACTGTCCCGATCCCAGGAACTTCAGCTTGTGCATTGTTCAC
Source organism: Iris pallida (assembly GCA_029216955.1). Taxonomy (NCBI): domain Eukaryota; kingdom Viridiplantae; phylum Streptophyta; class Magnoliopsida; order Asparagales; family Iridaceae; genus Iris; species Iris pallida. The sequence continues at coordinate 7,400,032 of JANAVB010018200.1, read as the reverse complement.
CATCATAACCTTTTTAGATGTAGGTTTGTATGTGGTGAACAACTCCCTATTTGAGCAAACATGGTAGGATGCCCCAATATCTACCCACCAGTCGGTGTCGACACCAGTCGTGACAACCTGTGCAATCATGGCTACCAAGTTAGCCTTACTTTGCTCTTTTAATTTTGTCTTGGATCTGCTGTCCTTCTAGAAGTAATCCTTCTTGTCATAGTTGAAATAAGTCCCATCGTCCTCAGGGTTTGGCTTGAACAAAGCGACTTCACCTTTAAAGGGTTGAAGTCCTTCTTCTTGTAGTGAAAAGCCTTATGCTTTCCCTTGAAGTCTCCAGCTTACATCGACTTAGCTTTGGCCACCTATTTGGACAATGTGTCCATCTTGAGTTGACCCCTCAACTCGTCTTCAACATGTATCTACTGTAGGAGGCATTCAAGATTGGTGGCCCATTCGGTCTTAGTCAACTTGATTTTGATAGTTAACTAAACGATGTTTCGATATGTTGTAATATGATACAACTGATTCAACTGAAGACTCAACAATATTGTGACGATTGTTGATTATACTACATCTATGTTGTATATCATCAATGTAATTCATTTTATTTATGTCTAGGACCTATGTACATCAAGTCGTATTGTCTTACTCAAAGTCCACTCAAGAGCAATCTGAAACCTATCTACGTAAACCAGACCAAACCAAACCAAAATTAGCCCATCGACCATACCAAAATAACCCAACCGAACTCTAGCCAAACTCTGTCCGAACTTGTTTGATCTAATTTACAAATATGTCCAGTTGTGAAATCCCTGATTTTGTGGTTCCAACGGTCAGAAAAATTCAAATATTCTACCCGAACTTTGGCCGAACTCTATCCATAAAATACCTATAAATAGACATATATTTTTCCATTTATACTCACTCAACAATTTGTAATCTTTTTATCCATTAGTGAATAAATCCTTAGAGCCTAAACTTATCCATCTCCAAGTTCAACTCCCAGCCTTCTAGTGCCCAGTGCGATCCGGATTTAGAAGTCAGTCTGAGTTGTAAGAGCTCGGATCAACAAGTTTTTCTCTAATTATGAAGTTACGAGTCCTTCGTATCAAAGCTCGTGGTTGAAGTCGACGTGTCCTTCAGATCAAAGCACAAGGTGTAAGAAAGTCGACGTATCATTCGGATCAAAGTACGTGGTGTAAACTGTTATTGAATAGTGGATTGACTCCGAGCAAGAGTTCTCGGGCCATGACTATCCTCTCAGAGGGAAACCCAAACAAAATTACTGTGATTGCATTTGCTCTCTCTTACTTTTATTATTCACATATTTGTCTTGCTTATACACAATAGTTGTTTACTACCTTCACATTGCTTACAATTTTTTAATTAGATAGATTATTCTGCTGTACTATATTCACCCCCTATAGAGTTGTCTAACGGTCCTACAATTGGTATCAGAGAAGGTTCTCTTTATATAGGTATTACTAATGATACCAATTGTTTCTAAAATTGTTATTAGAGCAAGGTTCTCTCAATAGCGGACTAACATCCTAAGAGATATATGGCAACTATCAACTCTATTCATACCAATAATGGTGAAGGCTAGTCAACAAACATGCAACCTTATTTGATGGCACCAACTACACGTACGGGAAGACACGTATGAGTTTTTACTTAAAGTCTTGATTTTGATTTATAGGCTGTTGTGATAGATGGATATAAGAAGCCAGCTAGAATAGTCATAGATGGAAACCTTATAGAAAAGCCCTATGACAAGTACACATACACAAAAAAGACACAGGCCAGTCTTGATGCCAAAGCTATTAATGCTTTATTTTATGCTGTAGACATAGCTGAATTCAACAAGGTCTCCATTTGTGGTACTTCACATGAAGTATGGAAACTACTTGAGGTCACTCATGAAGGCACCTCACAAGTGAAAGAATCAAAGATAAGTCGACTGACACAAGAAAACAAAGTATTCAAGATGAAACCAAATAAGACAATCACTCAGATGTTCACATGGTTCCTTGATATCGTCAACCCCCTATCCTATCTTGGCAAGGAGTACAACAGCCACGAGAAGATTTAGAAACAACTCAGAGGACTTACCAAGAATTAGAATCCAAAGGAAATTATTGAAGGGAATGATATCACCGCAATGACCTACGTGATGCTTATGGGCAAGCTAACCCATGAGCTAGATCTCAAGGAAATTGAAGATCCCACGCCAAAGGAAAAGACGATTGCATTAAAGGTACGTCACAATAGGTCTTCAACTATGACTCTGACGATGATGAATTTTAAGATGAAGAAATTACCCTGATCACTAGAAACTTCAAAAATTTTCTGAAGTTTGAGAGATAAAAAAAGGAGTATAGTGACAGTAGTAATGAAGAACCAGTGTGCTACAATTGCAAGAAGACAGGTCATATAAAGATGGGCCGCCTAACAATAAAGAAAGAGAATCACCACGATCTCTCATCCAGAAGTACATCATCAAAGAAGTATGAAAATACAAGCATATGGTGTGAATGCGATGCAAAAGATTCCTAAGAAGAAGAAATCCCTCATCAAACTACAAATCCATACCTTATGGCAATAGACACAAATGAGGTACAATATAATCCTTTATTTGAAAAGAATGAATTTTCTTATGATAAATTATCTGATGCTTTCCAAGATTTATTTAATGAGTACAAGAAGCTTAGAAATAAGTATAAGCAAGTTAGAAAAGATATTCTATCTTATAAGCTTGAGAATGAAAAGTTTACTTGCTTTTTGGATGATGCTAGAGACACTTCTACTTCTGATAATTCTACTGAGATTTTCACACTTAAGTTTAGATTGTATGAGGCACACGAATGCATTGAGAAAAGCACTCAAGAAAATGCTGAACTTAAGGAGGAACTAGAATCAGAAAAGAAATACCCTATTACTTCATGTAGAATTGATGTGTTTGGCGCTAAATATGATAAGATCTATACTAACTCTAAAATGTTAGATATTAGACTAGAAAACCAGGTACTACAACTTATGACTAAGTGTAAAACAAAGCATGTGACATCACAAACCCACATCATGTTCATGTATTGCTGTATTGAGCACTAATATCCATACTATATGTCACTACTTTGGACAGAAAGGACACATTTCACATCAGTACAAAATTAGAAAGATGGTTGATATGAAAGTATATATTTTGGTTCCCAAAGCTAACCAATGTGGATCCAAGTATATTTGGATACCAAAGTCTTCCCCTAATATTGTAGGTGGAGCATCGTGCGCTGAGCCATATAACCATGAAACATGTTGGTGACTGCAAAGCTACAAAGGTCTTTCAAGCAATTGCACCAACATATCTGTGGTAACTATAACCACTTTGGTAACATGCTAAACGATTCTTCTAAAATGATTTTGTAAAATCTAGTATGTTTTGATAAATGTTTTACTACTAGATCTCATTAGAAGTGTTTTTTTAATTATTGTGACACATGCTACTAGCAAGCTTACTTTATTGTTCTTAAAATACAATTGCATGTCCAGTTACTAATCTTAAATGTTATGCGACACTAAATAGCCTTTCATTCATTTTTCTATTAGTCTATTGGATCTTGTGTTTTTTTTAATGTTTATCATTAGTGCATACATACATACATACACACACACACACACACACACACACACACACACACACACACACACACACATATATATATATTATATATATATATATATATATATATATATATATATATAACGCACTATGAAAGCTTTCTGAAGAATACTTTCTTGATTTTGATATTTGATATTCAGTGTCACCCAATGATCTTGTAGCACATATAGTAACAATAGATTGAGTTGTTTGTTTTTGAGATTTTTCATATCCAAAGAACATACCTATTTTTATTTTGTATAAATTCTTTTAAATCTAAAAGTTTCTTAAAGTAGAGATTATTTTGGGTAATAGTCCTTCTGTCAACAGAGCATAAATAGCTCTAAGCAACACGGTACTTAAGCATATTCGGACAGTCGCTAGTTGTGATCCGGCCCCTACAGCTTACCCAAGATTGATCAACGCTTTATAAACTAAAGATTTGTCAAGGTCTATTTGTAACTTTTGTCTGATTGTGGAACTTTGAAATTTGGTTTCATGTTGATAGATATTATTTTATAATATTTTCACAAAAGGTAACATACGTTGATCTATCTTATCTATTATGAGATACTATTGTATAGGTCAATTTATGTCAACTTTTGACTTATTTATACTTAATGGGGATAGAAGTGGTATCCCCAGGATCGCATATTGACCTATGAGAAATAACCACGGCCATGCAGCCGAGTCATCTTGTGTATGGTGATTTCTTATCCATGCAATACGATAAAACCATACGACAAGAGAATTTATCAAATATGCGGCATGACTGCAAAGTTAATCTACGTATGTATCAATGTGAGCCCTTCAATGGAGAAAATTCCAGTATGATGAATTGGTATGCACATCGATTGATTAAGCATGAACATGTTTAATCTTGTAATCTAACCGTTCAATGGCAGAAACTAGGGTTCACAAATTATACCTGAAGCGGTGAGGAGTTGATGATAGTTTCCAGCAATCCTGATCGATCATCAACCTCAAGATCTTCTACCATATTGCTTCTTCGAGTTGGACGTCGTATGGGCGACGGTCTCCTAAACTTTTCTTTTTCTTGGTTTTCCTACCTTTCTCTCCTTTCGTGATGAACGAATTAGAGAAATATGCTCTTCTTAAGATACGTGTGAGAGCTAAAGAATAGAGGGTATATATAGGCTATGGCAGGGACCGTGAGAAAAAAATTAGATTTATGTCACCAAACAGGTCTAGGCATCTCGTGTTTAGCCCAAACATACAATCCAAGCCTGTTAACAATATCTCGGTCCACTAAAAAGCTACTGTAAAACTACGTTCTTAATCTCAAATTATATTTATAGGCTCCTTCTTATTATATGCTTGCTTGTCTCCCCATGTTAAGATATCGAATGTCCATCAATCAAAATAAGTTACTGACAACTATATTGATATGCAACTTTTATCCTTAAGTAGTACCACGTAATTTTATTTGCCATGTTGGATATAATCCACCTGCAGTATTTACATGACAATCCTTATGAGTTCCTTGTGGGGACATCATCAACTCGATACATCGGGACATGGATTCCTTTTATAATCAACAATCCATCATACACATAATGCAATTATCTAATCCATAGAGCTTATTGACTCATTATGAATCTCACTCTTTATGAATCAAAGTAATGCACACTACATATACATGTCTGTTATTATATTCAGATAAAAACCACAAGCATCTATAATAACAGAGGTATTTATTTTCTTATGTAGTAACTATAAAGAAAACAATCTCAAGTGGTCGTGTTCAATACACACAAAGTAAACTAGTATAAACCTATAGTCATAATAGACTAATACGAGATTACACTATAACCTTACCAATGGTTTGTCTAAATCCATCTAGGTTGTAAACCATTAATATATTCTACAAGGGACTGATAATATGTTCTTCTATGTGTCACCACACCCTATATTATCTATATTGTAGAATATCAGACACTGGCATTAACATATAATAAATATAAAATACCAACATTTGTCCATATAATTTTTATTCAAAAATAATAAAATATATATATACCTAATTTGGTACACTGTAATATAATTGTAATCGTAATGTAATCAAATAAAAAAACAATTTGTTTCATTTGATTACATTGTGGTTACAATTATATTACAGTGAACCAAACGGGGTCATAGTTGTTTGCAAAAATAAAAGTTTTTCGAGAAAACTAAGTTACAACTTAGAAAGAGAGTACAAGAGTACAATTTTGATTCTGGGAAAGTACAACTGTAGGAATGATCAGAAGACGATCATTTTATCCTTTGGATGATGCGATGTCGAAGAAGAAAAGCACTTAAACGTGCTGCAACAACTTGGTCAGGAGATTATGATCATTAGTGATCATGAAGGAATGATTATGAACTCTATTTAAAGAGTTTTGGGATAACCGTTAAGTAGTTATCCTGATTGGCGCATGATGTTGGTTAGCACACCATCACCCATATGCGCGAACGGTTGGCTTAACTGTATGTTATGCATGGCATTCTATTAGAGAGATGCTTGGTCGTAGGCAGTATCGTATACACGTTATTCAAGAGTAGTGACATGCGCCCCATGTCATCTTTAACTGCTTATGGATGATAGTTGATCAATTTGGTGCATGCTGATAACTGGCGCAGCGCCATCCATGAAAAAACGCTAAGTACTTCATAACTAGGACTATTTGATTGTTTTGTGCCAACTCTGTATGGTGCACAGTAAATAAGAAACCTCATAATGATGACTCTGATAATTCACCTCAAGCGCTTTGCGCTCAGGATTCAAAGAGATATTTCTCGACTAATGTGCTGTTAGTCATAATCACAGCCGTTTGGCTTCTCAAGGAAGGTCGCCACGTGACAGCAAGTGCTATGTGAAGCTCGACGCCATCTTATGTGATGCACCATCTGATCTCAAGCGCCATTTATTATATATATTCTGGCGCTATCTGTAAATGGCGTGCAATATTTTGATATATTTTGAGCTTTTACAAGACCCCTTTCAAAGTTCTCAAATTTTAAATTTTTTTAAATTTAAAATACTTTGAATAAGAAGCGTTCATGCATGATTCGCACGCGTCAGGATCTCAACAGTTTTTACATTTTTAGCAGGATTCGTGCGGCCGTTACGCACAAATTTAGGCTATAAATAGCCCTTTGAGAGGAGAAAGAGAGAGAGAGAGAGAATTTATAGAAAATTTCTTTCTAGAAATATCTATTTTCTTTTTTGTCCCAATTTTCAAAGCTTTCATCCGATCGAATGGTGCCCAAGAGATCCGCGATAGAGGAGGGCAAGAAGGTGGCCGGAGCCATGTCGCGCGTGCCGTCGTTGAAGGTGTCGCAACATGTGTCACCGTCGGCGAGAGGCGAAGAAGCCAACCCCGCTCTCTAAGGTGAAAAACTAGTCAAGGAAGACGAGCAGTGCAACTGGCTTGATTCGAGTCGGCGCCATACAATGGTGGGCACGAACTAAGCCGGCGTCAATCGCCTCTTTTAGAGTGTTGATTGTTGCCGCGCTATTTCTAACATAAACCACCTCTTTCAAAGTGTTGGTATTTAAACAAAATGTGTGCTATTTATTCAAAGTGCGCGTCGCACTATGTGCAAAAATAGCATATTGTCATGCGCAAAATAAGAACTGTCATAATACATGCACAAATTAAGAACTGCCATACTGTGTGCCCCATTTAGAGATTAGCACTTTATTATTGTGAGATTTGTGCAGAGTTAAAAACACTTGATTCTTTGTAAGAATAATCTTTCATGATTCTAACTTTTGTTTCCTTTTGACTTTCCGTAGCGTCTATGGTGATGCCAAAAGCTGAGGTCGCCGTCAAGGAGGAAGTGCTATCTCCTTTCATCAAAGAGGAACCGATGACTATTAAGGAAACAATAATTCCTAAAGTCGGAGTTCACGTAATGGAAGAGCCGGCTTCAGAAGACAGGGGCACCGGGAGCTCCAATCACCCAGCTGCTATGGATGACCTTAATCAGTTGGGGCATTTCCACTTTGGCTCGAACTTGCCCTTGATCACGTGTGTCATAGTCATAGGACGTATGACAGTAAGGACCAGCTCGCCTTTTTGGAATGTTCGTACTTTGGCTTTACGGTTGAAGGCTTTCGAGATACGGGCTTGATATAGCTCAATGTGATGTTGAGCTAGTAGCCGCTTCTCATCAAGTGCTTTAAGCTCCTGAAGTCAAAGGCGGTTATCGTTATCTAATGTAAGTTCGTTGGCGATAGCTATCCTCAAGGATGGAATTTGAATTTCTAATAGTAAGACAGCTTCGCATCCGTACACAAAAGCGACGGGTGTATAGCCAGTCAGGGTACGTATGGGGGTACAGTGCGCCCATAGACATTCTTAAAGCTTTTCGCTCTAGTTTTATTTATTGGCAAAAACAAACTTCTTGAGAAGCTTGATGATTGTTTTGTTAAAAGCTTCTGCTAAACCATTAGTTGCGGGATTATAAGCCGTGGAAGCGACATTGTTGATCCGATTGTCATCACAGAATTAAGTAAATATTTGACTAACGAACTGAGGTCCGTTGTCATGGATGATCAGTCGAGGAACACCAAATCGATAGATCATATGATGCTTGATAAAGCTGATGACACTGCTTGCCTTGACTTCTGCTAAGGGAATAGCGTCTGCCTATTTTGAGAATAATCGATTATAGCTAAGATAAACCAATATCCTCGAGATGACGACGGATTGATAGGACCAATAAAATCCATACCCCAGGCTTCAAAAGGCCAAGGTGCTGCAGTGGGATGTAAGAATTCGGACGGTTGGTGGATGAAAGTGATATGGATTTAACACGCTCGGTATTTTTTTGCATATTTAATTACGTCTGTTACCATGGTGGGCTAATAATTGTTGGCCCAATGATTACATTGTGTTTTTGAATATGGCTAATCCGTTAAATTTAACATAATGATGTCACTAATATTCATATACTCACTATCATGTTGCTACTTAAACTTAGCTTTGTCCTAATTGTCCTATATTATATTGCTATGCTTGTATCGTACTGCAATATATTTTGTTGGCCTAACATACTATCATGTTGTTACTTAAACTTAGCAATGTCCTAATTGTCCTGTATTATATTGCTATGCTTGTATCGTACTGCAACATATTTTGCTGGCCTAACATGTATTTGTAGACATGCAGTAAGCATGATCAAACATGATCAAACAGGACATAGGCAATGAAGAATTAATGATGGAGCGAAGACGACGTCATACAAAAAGATTTCTCCGAACCACCTAGCGACCTATCCGGGGCCTCGCATCGGGGGTTCCGCTGCCCGGTCAGCGGACAGGGGTCGAGGGGGCAGCGCCCCCCGTCGGGGGTTCGGGGGCGAAGCCTCCGAAAGGTATTCAGATTTCCAGATCTGTTTATCTTCGGACGACTGCTGTCAAAGAAAAAGACGTCTTCAGTTCTTCTCAGATATCAGAAGAAAGGCGTCATCAGAGGGCCCTTGGTTTTCCTACTTGTTCTAAGTCTGTAATCTTCAATTTATTGAGTCTAGGAGAATGTGTACGTTGAGTCACACTGAGTCATCTCAACCCCTAGCATATCTCTCCAAAGCTCTACCATACAACAGACCAATTCCTGAACCAAGCCCAAGCTCCACAAAGCCCAAAAGCCAATGGACCAATTCTGTCTCCTGGAGACAGAGTTCGGGCCGAACTCTGCCTCCACACAGAGTTCGGGCCGAACTCTGTCCCCTGATTTTCAGGAGCTGATTTTTAGGGCCTGCTTGCTACCAGCTGTCCAACGGCCAAAAATTTGAATTATCCATACCGAATTCTGGCCGAATTCTGCTTGTCCTAAACCCTATAAATAGGCCTTGGTTTCTCTCATTTGAAACCATCCACTCTTCTATTCTTCTTCTCTTACATAGCCTATATAGTCAAGAGCCTTACTCTTCCAATCTACTAGCCACAAAACTTCCTAAGCTCCAAGGTGCTCAAGTGCGATTCAGCTAGAAGTTTTTGTGCAAGAGTTGAAAAGAAAAGTCACTTGGACAATTCCAAGTCGCTTGGAAAATTCCAAGCAAATCGCCACTGCGATCCTCTGTAAGAAGTTGACGTGCTCTTCTGAAGAAAAGGCACGGGTTGTAAACTACTATTTCACAAATAGTGGATTGAATCCTGAGCTAGAGTTCTCAGGCCTGGACTAGTCCTCCACGAGGGAAACCAGGTTAAAACTGCTGTGTCTGCGAATGCTCTTCTGATCTTTAGTTACTTCCGCATTTATTTCTAATTTATTTACTATCTTGATAGTTGTTTTTGTGGAGGTGATATAGAGTTAATTTTTATTTGGTGATTATTGACACAAACTCTATTCACCCCCCTCTAGAGTTGCCTACACGTGTTTTCAATTGGTATCAGAGCAAGGTCTCTATTGTTAGGCTTAACATCCTTAGAGTAGATCCTTGTTTATTTGTGCATGGCATCATATTCTTCCTCCTCCGATGAAGAGGGTTTACTTCTAGTAGCATATACAATCATGTTTCTTCTAAATGCAATAAGTGCTCTAAGTGGAAAGCCATGGCTAACCATTCCTTAAAGTTTGCTAAGGCTTTTCATTCTACAAATGAAGAACTTGTAGAAAAGGTTATTCATTTAGAAGAAGCTAATGAGTTTTTGAGAAATAATAACAATGATTTATTATCTAGACTTGACTCTCAAAACTCATCTTGTGTTTCTTTAAAGAGTTTGAATGATTCTTTAATTTTGAAAATCAAATCTCTTTCCTCATCAATAGAAGATCTTAAGAAGCAAGCAAATGAGTTAAATCATTTGCATGATTCTTCTATTGACTCTTTAAAGAAACAAAATGATGATTTTATTTCTAGAATTGCTTTATTTGAAAAAGAGAATTATGCTTTAAATGCTAAATTTGATTCTCTTACTTGTTTGCATAATGATTTGCTATTAGAACATGATATTCTTAAGACCAAATCTATGCATAGTGATTCTCTTACTTGTGTGCATAATGATTTGCTATTAGAACATGATTTTCTTAAGACCAAATCCATGCATGCTCACTCTAGAAATATTCATCATTCTAGTATGTCACATGTTCATAATCATGCTCATTCTGATACATGTGCACACACTAGTATTAGGTGCTTCTATTGCTCTCGTATTGGACACATGAGTGCAACTTGTCCTATTCGTAGGAGTTTTTCTACCAATACTAGAGTAAATAGTATGTGGGTCCATAAAGCTAACAAATGTGGATCCAAGTTTATTTGGATACCAAAGTCTTCGCCTAATATTGTAGGTGGAGCTACTTGTATCGGAACATAGCACCGAGGAAGCGTGTTGGTGGTTGCAAAGCTCAAAGGTCATCTTCCAAGCAATTGCACCAACATAAGTGTGGCCACTAGAGCCACTTTGGTAACATGCTAAACGATTCTCTTTAAATGGTTTATATTTGTTGAATCTAGCATGTTTCTTTTGATGTCTTGCTACTAGCTCACATTGATATCTTTTAGTTGCTTATTATATAAATCAATGTGAGATATAATACTAGCATGCTTACTTAATTTTCTTATTATTTATTTTATCTAGCATGACTAGTTGCATAGCTTTAAATGATTAGTTCACTCTATGTAGTTTATCACTCATTTTCTAGTAGTGTGATACACTTATATATGCATGCTCGTTATTCTTAATCCTTATTTACAAAGCATGCATATCACTCTAGTCCTTATAACTTTGGTTTTGATTTGAGTTAATATGATTTTAACTCTTCATCTTTAAAAGTTTTGAGATGGTTACTTCTTGCCGATTTGTATTTAATATATCATTGGTATTTGTGAATATATGTGTTTAGCACAAGCTACTTATAATTTGATAAGTATATACTTATACTTCTTTTTAATCTTGTGCTTGCATAATATCTTCATTATCAATTCTCATATTTTATTTTGATTATCCTATTGAGAATCAATTATGTCTTTGCCTAATAAAGTCTATTTATACGTGCTTTTGAATTTGTGATAGTTTTTCAACATTCATGATGGATACATGACTATATTCATTAAATCTTCATTTACATGTAGATCATGTATTTATTATATTGACATCTATTTTTGTATAAATATCTTTATGTGGGCATATGTGATAAGCTCAAGTTTCATATTATTTTGAAGAGTATTTATTCATACTTGTGCTTACCTTATAATTTAGCTATTGATTCTTTTGACTAAATTTGTGTTATCTCTACTTGAATCAATTAGCTTATTCCTTAAAGTCTTCTTTTTGATGATATCTTATTGGCTTTTACTTGTTGACTTTATGGATACATGACTTTCACTCTTATTTTGATTTTTTTTTGCTTAACCAATTTTTCAGCCTGATTTCAGTTCTGTCACCAGAATCCAGAATTCGGGCCGAACTCTGTCCTTACCAGAGTTCGGGCCGAATTCGGCCTGGCTGTTCCAGAACCTGAAACAGCCTCAGCCGTTGATCAAATTATAGATCCAATGGCCATTATTGATTCCAAATGTGACATTTATTTATTCAAATGCCTTTAAGTTGGAATGTTGAGAGAAAATATTTATTAGTGTCTTGTTCATGACTTTTATGAAAGTTCTTTTAAGAATTGCTTGGTTTTGTGCTTTACCTTACTTGTTGAGATCATCATACTTATTTTGAGTATGAATCTTCTATATATTTATTTTCATAAAGTGTATTTTGAAAATATTTGTTTTGAAAATATTCTTAGCAAATTTTGATGACCATTCTTTCATTATTATTTGGGTATTTACCTCTCTTATTCAAAGTGATTTTTATACTTTGATGTTGTTTGATGATATTGCATATATTCCTCTAAATCTAATTTCTTAAAAGTAAAGAACATTTTGGGAACAAGTCGAAAGGGTCCTTCTGTCCTACAGGTGTAAATAGCCTGAAGCGACACGGTGCACTAGCATTCGGACTACCGCTAGCTGGGAACCGGCCCCTACAGCTAACCCAAAGTGATCAATACTTTATAGACTGAAGATTTATTAAGGTCTGTATGCAACCATTATCTAGTTCTGGATCCACCCCTAAGTTCCAGAATACTTCATCATATCAAGCCTTATATTTGAGCTATAAATATTTTATTATTATTGCCCAATGATATTTTGTAGCACATGAGAATACATGTAATTGATATATCATACTTCTCATGTCCTTAGCTATTATGGGTTGATTTTCTACTTTGAGATTTTCCATTTCTAGAGAATACACTTTCATAATGGTTATAATTTTGCACTCTCTAGATCAATCTATTATTTCATTATCTTGGGTTAATCTCAATATTTTTGGCAAAGAGATTTGCTTTATTGTGTTTTCATGAACATCTCTTTTGTCCTTTACTTGATGAGAGTCTAATTCATTTACTTGCTTTTTATACTCTTATCCTTGCTTAGCAAAGAGTATATAAATCATTTTGATCATTCAAATGTATTGCCCTTATGATGAACTCTATGCTTAAGCATGTGTTTTTTTTTTTTTTGTTTTTTTTTTGTGTTAGTGACTTAAGATTTAATGAGCACATTTATCATGATAATGGCCTATCTCATTAATCTTAATTAGTTATGTAGCTAGCTTGCTTATTTGCGATATTGTTAAGCTACATAATTTTTGTTCACTTTCACTCATCTAGCTATCTTCTTGAATTTCAATCTATATGTGATATGCTAGTTTACAAAAACAAGATTTATGAATTTCTTGATGAGATTTGTATTCTATTTTAGATACATATGTTTGGTCTCTAAAATTAGTTTGACAAATTTTTATTTTATCTTGTTTCTGAGTTTGTGATTCATCGCTTTAACTTCCTTCCATACTAGTCATTGTAAGCATCTCTTAAATTCTCTCACTTTTGAGTCATGATATCATTATCATTACATTCTTTGGAATAAATTTGCAATCATTTAAATGAGATTGACTCTTTCTACATTGGTTGTTTATATGGTTTTAAATGAGATTGACTCTTTTCTATATTGGTTTGTTTATATGGTTTTGATGAGATTTATGACTGATCATAATTATTTATTGGTTTACTTTATGAATGATCCTAATGATTGAGTAGTCCTATATTATCTAATTATGTAGTTATCAAGTTAATTTATTACTCTACTTGGACTACTCATGGATTATCACATATGCTCTTTGCTATTTGAACTTCATTGGTTTCTCATTTAGTATTAGCAAGGTTGGATTATTACCCGTTGATGGGTACATATGTGGTAAAACATGCATAGTCCGTTGTAAGCAATAAGTTGGTTGATCATTTCTTAATTAGATAATCATGGACATGATATTTGAGCTTTATTATTTTTGAGCTATATTTTGACTTTCCTCATGATTGATTTAATTGACTTTCTTCATGATGATTTAATTGACTTTATTCATGATGACATTTTTCTTTAGTCTTATTTTTATCTTTTGAGCTATATTGTGATCATGATGTTTTTAATGGACCTTATTATTCCTTTTCATGATGATATTTTTCTAATGGACCTTATTATCCTTTTCATGATGATATTTTTCTAATGGACCTTATTATTCCTTTTCATTATGATATTTTTCTAATGGTCCTTATTATTCTTTTCATAATGATATTTTTCTAATGGACCTTATTTCTTTTCATGATGATCTTTTTCTCAAAAGGTCACATGCATTGATCTATCATATTTAAATATGAGATTCTTCTATATAGGCTAATGTATGTCATCTTTTGATTATATGTGCTTAATTGAGATATTATTTTGATCGTTCATCTTTAGTGACTATTTTATTGGATATCTCTCCTAAAGATGACATTATTGTTTTATGTCGTCTTTATAGCCTTATATGCATTGAGCAAGGGGGAGAAATCAATAGTTGATTTACCCCTAGATCTTGAAGTTATCATTTATTATGCTATTAGTGCTTTGGAACTAGATACGCATATTTTAAGGGGAGAAAATAAATTGGTTCAATTCATTTATACCCTTTAATATGTCGTATACCTAGTTCATCATTGACCCATATTTTTATCATTATTTATATCTTAGTGATTGAGGTCATGATACTGTTATTTTTTTGAAAGGTTTATGAGAGTTTATGTAATTGTTTTCATCATATTTCTTTAATATAGTCATCTCGTTAATATTTACTTTCGTATTTTATCTTGATGACTATTGTTTTCTTTGATATGACTTTCTATGATTGGCTCTCTTTGTATGTTTAATTGATTTGGCTTTCCTTGTTGAGGACTTACCCAAAATTCATGATTTTATCTATACTGGTAATAGTTTGAGGGGGAGCATTTAAAGTCGATTGAATTTCCTCCTTCTCAAATATTTTTCTCCTTTACCTTCATGTTTATTTTAAAGAGTATTCATAAAGCATGATATGGTAATTGAGTTCAAATGCATGAATTTTGGATAAGCAAATAGATTTGTAAATAATGAGATTATTTTATATCAATTGCCTTATTTTACATTGATCATCGTTTACTTTGTTCCACAATTATCGGTGGACAATTGTGCTATCATAGTTTTATTGATCAATGTTTCAAGTTTATTATTTCAATTGCTATATTTTACATTGATCATTCCTTGATTTGTTCTACTATTTATCTGTGGACAATTATAACTATCATAGTTTCATTGATCAATGTTTCAAGTTTTCATATTTCTATTGATATCAGTTTGTATATTTCAATTGGTATCTTTCTTCTTTGATATCTATAGTTTCATTGGTATCTTTCTTCTTTGATATATAGTTTCATTGGTATCTTTCTTCTTGATATCTATTTTTTTTGCAATTATCTAATCCTTATGGTTTTTGACTGAATTTTGTTTCTTTTCCAAAAGTTTTTGGATGTCTTTCTGGATTTCATGTAATACTATATTTTTGGATATCTTCTTGGATTTCATGTTGGTAAAGTATCTATTGATTATTTTCAAATTCTTTTAGTTTTACCAGCTATTTGTGTTTTGACAAGTTACTTTCTGTATGGCACTCTACATTTGGTATGTAGTTTCTATACTTGTCTTTACACACCTCCCATTGTTCCTCATTTAGTATATCTTGATCATGATGTCTATGCCTTCCTCCTTATGCTTGAGTTCATTTTATCTCTTATTACGGGGAGCTTATTTTTTGATCATGACAAAGGGGGAGAAATAAGTTTAAGTTAGCACACTATCTTCTCGTAGTATGTGTTTATTAGTGATATATGCATCTATCGTATCTGTCTTAAACTTAACCGATTTGCCATAATCAAAAAGGGGGAGATTGTTGGCCCAATGATTACATTGTGTTTTTGAATATGGCTAATCAGTTAAATTTAACATAATGATGTCACTAATATTCATATACTCACTATCATGTTGCTACTTAAACTTAGCTTTGTCCTAATTGTCCTATATTATATTGCTATGCTTGTATCGTACTGTAATATATTTTGTTGGCCTAACATACTATCATGTTGTTACTTAACTTAGCAATGTCCTAATTGTCCTGTATTATATTGCTATGCTTGTATCGTACTGCAACATATTTTGCTGGCCTAACATGTATTTGTAGACATGCAGTAAGCATGATCAAACATGATCAAACAGGACATAGGCAATGAAGAATTAATGATGGAGCGAAGACGTCATACAAAAAGATTTCTCCGAACCACCTAGCGACCTATCCGGGCCTCGCATCGGGGGTTCCGCTGCCCGGTCAGCGGACAGGGGTCGAGGGGGCAGCGCCCCCCGTCGGGGGTTCGGGGGCGAAGCCCCCGAAAGGTATTCAGATTTCCAGATCTGTTTATCTTCGGACGACTGCTGTCAAAAAAAGACGTCTTCAGTTCTTCTCAGATATCAGAAGAAAGGCGTCATCAGAGGGCCCTTGGTTTTCCTACTTGTTCTAAGTCTGTAATCTTCAATTTATTGAGTCTAGGAGAATGTGTACGTTGAGTCGCACTGAGTCATCTCAACCCCTAGCATATCTCTCCAAAGCTCTACCATACAACAGACCAATTCCTGAACCAAGCCCAAGCTCCACAAAGCCCAAAAGCCAATGGACCAATTCTGTCTCCTGGAGACAGAGTTCGGGCCGAACTCTGCCTCCACACAGAGTTCGGGCCGAACTCTGTCCCCTGATTTTCAGGAGCTGATTTTTAGGGCCTGCTTGCTACCAGCTGTCCAACGGCCAAAAATTTGAATTATCCATACCGAATTCTGGCCGAATTCTGCTTGTCCCAAACCCTATAAATAGGCCTTGGTTTCTCTCATTTGAAACCATCCACTCTTCTATTCTTCTTCTCTTACATAGCCTATATAGTCAAGAGCCTTACTCTTCCAATCTACTAGCCACAAACTTCCTAAGCTCCAAGGTGCTCAAGTGCGATTCAGCTAGAAGTTTTTGTGCAAGAGTTGAAAAGAAAAGTCACTTGGACAATTCCAAGTCGCTTGGAAAATTCCAAGCAAATCGCCACTGCGATCCTCTGTAAGGTTGACGTGCTCTTCTGAAGAAAAGGCACGGGTTGTAAACTACTATTTCACAAATAGTGGATTGAATCCTGAGCTAGAGTTCTCAGGCCTGGACTAGTCCTCCACGAGGGAAACCAGGTTAAAACTGCTGTGTCTGCGAATGCTCTTCTGATCTTTAGTTACTTCCGCATTTATTTCTAATTTATTTACTATCTTGATAGTTGTTTTTGTGGAGGTGATATAGAGTTAATTTTTTTGGTGATTATTGACACAAACTCTATTCACCCCCCTCTAGAGTTGCCTACACGTGTTTTCAATAATATCCCATAGTCGGATCTAATCATGTAGCTTAGGACTAGGCTGATACATTGTAGACACTGTCATGAGCTTCTTGTAGTATTTGTTTGGCTTCATCTCCTACAAGATAGCGTAGGAGCACACAGTCAAAAGATTGCCAGTACAGTGTTTTGGAGGAGTGATTGTAGCAGTGACCGACGATGGATTTTCGTTGCTCTTTAAGGTCTTCGGGTAAAATGTCATGTACCGCAAAGTCAATGAAAGGAGCCCTCCAGTCTTCGCTAGTAGTACAAATTTCAACTGAATTGCTGAATTCAATATTTAAATTATTCTCGATGCAGAATAATTCTCGATTAGCGATGACGATTAACTGTTGTCATTTCACAGGAATAGCTAATACTGCTGCTAGATTAGCAAGTACGTCGGCCTCTGTATTGTATGCTCGGCGTATATGTTCAACAAAGAAACCTTTAAATGATGCATCCAGTTTGACTGCTGCTGCTTGGTATGGGATGAGATCTTGATGTCGGACTTCATACGTATCTCTAACCTGGTTGACAATCAGCTTAGAGTCTCTTATACTTCATGTAACACCCAGTTTTCCAAATGAGGGTAATTTTGAACTTTTATAATTTTGATTAATCGATAATAAGATTTAACTCATGTTGTAATTTTTGGTAATTTTTTTAATCAATTTAAAACTATTTAAAATGTTGAATGTGATTTTGATGGTTAACTAGTTAATCTCTAGTTTTGCTAAGCTTAGAGACTAACCATGGGGACCTAACCATGTGATTAGAATGACTATTTATAACTTTTTAGGCTAAGGGTATTTTGGTCATTTTGTGACTTTTGAATTATTTAGGATTTTGATTAATTGGTGAATTTTAGATTATTTTTAATAATAATTAAATTGATGTATTATGATTTTGGTCATTTTCATATTTTTTATATTTTGGGAAAATTTTATATTTTAATATTGTTTTTATTGGATTTGTTTAGTCGGGTTTGAGTTTCGTCTCGTTTCGACTTGTATTATGACCCGGGTAGCTTGAACTCTAGATGGGACCCAATATTAAGTTAAGCATGGCTCACAAGACCCAACATTAAGTTAGTTAATTAAACTAATTTTTATCATGTTAGAATGGTTAAGTTAGAGACTCAAAACTAGATCATTTTGACCCCAAACTTGAACCTAGTCTAGACTTAACCATATGAGACTAGAGAGGGACAATTAGGACATTTTCCATTAGCCCTAATGGACTCTTTATGGCAGCCACCTTTAGGAGAGAATGATTCATTTCATTCATTACAGTCTTGCCTCTTTTATTTTCTTTTGTTCTTCCCCAATTTTAGAGAGCCTTCCATTGATTTGATCTCCAAATCAAATCATTCCTTCACCAAACCTTCCCTCAATCATTCCATTCTCCGAGGAAGGGTGCTACTAAGGATTGGAAGAGGAGTGCAAGGAGGAGTGTCCACTTTGAGGGATCTTCGTATCGGAGCCGTGTCCTAAAGGATTTTATTGGGATTCCACTCCCAATAGGTAAAACCCATCCTCTAAATCGTTTCCTTTGCATATAAATTAGTTTTGAATCTGTAGGATCCATCCTCATGCATGTGTCCCATTTAGATTCAAATTTGAGGCCATTTGGAGCTCTCTTAAGGATTTTAGATATGTGTCTTGTGTCCTACTTGATAGATCCCAAATTAGGACACCCCATGTGTATGTATGTATGATAATAGTTTAAATAGATATTTAAATTCAGTTTTATAATGGTTAGAGAGTGGATTGATCTTAGTTAGGATGGTTAGAATGAGTTTTATTTGGATACCTATGTTTGTATCCAAGTATCTTGACCTATATGTGTTCTTTTGTCAAATCCGTCATAATTTTATCCACGTTTTTATTAACCAAAGCAACTTAGAAATGTCATAACTTTTAGCTTAGAAATCTGATTTATCTCCCGTTTTTTTAAAAGAACCTTATCGAAGTTAGATTTCCAAATATATATTTTAATAAGCCAAATTCTTTATGTAACTTTCTGTAGAATTATTTGAGTGTCAGCTGTACGAAAGACGAACGTGTTTCGGTATTTTCGCGATTTCGGGAGCTTCCGGACACGAAAATGCGATCGTTTGAAGTTTCAGAAAGCTAACACGAAGGGCTACAACATATTTTAATTAGAGTTTAGTAGAGGCCAATTGGTACAATATTGGTTTTAAGTAGAAGAGTGACTATACGATATATGCATTTTGTGTAACCTATGAGCCTATGTAGTATGGGTATTAAATGAATATAGAGTATGTAATGCATGATATGTTAGATGAATAAAATGATATATATATATGATATATATTCTCTTTACATTAATGTATATATGATTGAATGCAAGCATGTAGGAATGCAATTAATATAATGTATGTAAGCAATGCATAAATGTATGAATGAAAAATGATATACAATGTATGCATGAAAGTATATAATGAATGCTAGATATGAATGCAAGGTATATATGTAATGATAGATATGAATGCATAATGTATAAATATTGTAATACAATATATAAAGATAGCATGTATGGTAATGTAGAATATGATGCAAGCATGTATATGTCACTGTTTTTCCTTTTCCTTACATTTTCCTTCTCTTCCCTTTCCATTTCAGTTTTCTTCCTTTTTTTCCTCTTCTATTTTTACATGTTATATACAATGTATATAATGTATATATGCATGTAAGTGTAATGTGCATGAATGAATGCAAGTATGCATATATGATACGTATGTAGGCATGTATGCAATGTATGTATGTATACATGATATATATGTATGCATGTATGCAATATAAGCATGTATGAATGTATACATGTATGTTGTGTATCCATGTATGTATGTGTGGATACATGAATCAAATATGTATATAGTGATAACATGAATGAATGAATGTATAAATGCATGAATGAATGTCATATATGAATGAATGAATGAATCAAAGGTATAAGTAAAATATAATACATTGTAATGAATGTTAACATATATAATGTATAAAGTATGTACGTAAATGTGCATGAATGTATATATCTATATGACTATGTAAATATGCATGATATAACATATGCCTATATATAAATATGTATGTAATGTGGATATGCAATATGTATGAAGGTATGTATTTATACATAGTATCTATTTTATATTATGCATTGTTGTGTGTTCGCATTGCGTTGTGATTGTGTGAGTGCTAGCCTAGGCTTGGTTAGGCCTAGTGAGACTTGTTAGACTTGTTTGGGCTAGGACTTGACCTAGTTGACCTACTTTGACTAGTATAGTTGATTAGAGTTGACCAAGGGTTGATTTTAGCCTAGATTGACCAAAACATCATGTAGAATGCATTGTAGCAGTCTATTTTACTATTTTAGACATGTAGTGACTTGTACTGTTCTATAGGAGCCAGACACCACTCCTCGGACAGTATATTCTCTTTAGATATTCAGGATACCAGGCGAGTACATTCTCTGATCATTTTTATCCTGCATTAAGATATTTCCTGCTTTAGATTACTTTACATGATGTTGACATGTTAGAAATACGGATTAGTACTATATGGATCTTGTTGTGCGATGTTATCCCCTTAGCGGATACATCGGGTATTCGTGTTCGTGTACTTTATCGTGAACATTGTGTACTCCTTGTATTTGTGACATTCGTGTACGAAATGTGTGAAATCGTGTATAATCATGTATTCATGACCTTCGTGTACAATAACATAACTTAACTAGATCTTGTGTATTGATTGGGGCGGGAGGTAGAAGTGGTTGTATTCAATCCTAGATTACTCGTGTACAACCTCTGTAGATTACTCGTGTACAACAT
The DNA here is from genome assembly GCA_029216955.1 of Iris pallida. Lineage (NCBI taxonomy): Eukaryota > Viridiplantae > Streptophyta > Magnoliopsida > Asparagales > Iridaceae > Iris > Iris pallida. Next base: position 7,378,725 of record JANAVB010018200.1, on the reverse strand, counting down.
CGTGCCGTCTATATAACCATCTTGTGCTCTGAATCACTAGTACTGTTAGTTCTCTATATACTGTAGCTATTTATTTACAGTCTCTCTCTTTTTATCATGTTATTCCTTCAGTATCTTGTATCTTACTCTCTAGCATGATTATATATCCTAACCTGCTATGATTTGTTGAGATGTACTGTGCTCGCTCCTGTCCTGACTGGACCTGTTGATAAATTTTACAGATAGCCTGGAGGTTACCTGCTAGCCTAGAGGAGACATAGTAGAGGTTGTATAGATAGCTAGGGTTTGCTTATAGCTTATTTTCAGTTGTCTTGAGTTGTATTTATTTTATGGATTACTGTATTTGAGCTTTGAGATGTATTTCTGGATTGGTGTATCTTAGACACTTAGGCTTCTATCTGCTGTATCTCTTTTGGATTTTATGTTTTATCTATCTTCCATTATGCTCTACCTTAGATGTGATTAAGTTTACATTCTGCTATATTACCCCATTCGGGGAGTATAAATTGCTTAGCCTCATACTGTTAGATGCATGAGACCTAGGACAGCGTTCTACCGTCGACACTGCGGCGTAGGCTGGACGTACCCACGTCTCGTGCCCTTACTCTAGGGTGCGGTCGTGACACTTCAAGATAATCAATATCCAGCTGTTTATCTAACTGGAGACCGATAAGTAAAGCTTTGTACTCAGAAACATTATTAGAACATGGCTTATCCAGTGAATAGGCTCTTTGAATAGCTAGTCCTTCTGGGATACAAGGATAATTCCTACTCTAGCAATGATGATACCGTTGGGTCCAATTCTGGATGCACCATCAAAGAATAAATGCACAGCGAGTATTTCTTCTGAAAAAATATTGGTCTCTAGAGTTTCATCAGGAATTTCGTCATAGAGTTTTAAAGTTTCAGGAATTAGATGTGCGGCCAAGAAGTCAGCTAGGGCTTGACCCTTAAGACACTTTTGCGGGACATAGACCATATCATATTATGCTAGTAGTATCACCTATGTAGCGAGTCTGGAGTTGAGAGTACTAGGAGTTTTCATCAAAACTCATAGAGGATTGACTCTGGAGATAACATCAATGGCCTGGCCCGTGATATAATGGCATTTTTTTGTACAACGAACATTAAGGCTAAGCATTCTTTTTTCATCTGGCTGTATCGATGTCCACCACCATTTATTGTGTGACTGAGATAGTAAATCACTTGCTTATGGCCTTCATTGTTCTTCTGGGCTAGGAGGGCACCCAGAGAGTGATATATTGCTCGAACATACATCAGGAAGGGTATTTCTGTGATTGGAGGAACTAGGACTGGAGGGTTCATCAAGTACCCGCTTTATGTCTTCAAATTCTTGTTGTTGTTCATCAATCCAAATGAAAGAGATATTTTTTCATCAATTGAGTGAACGGTCTTCATCTTCCAGAGAGATTTGAGATAAATCTTCTGATGTACGCAAGTTGTCCCTAGAATCCTCGTAGGTCTTTTAAGTTGCGTGGACGACGCATCTCTTGAATGGCTTTTATTTTCTCGGGGTTAACATGTATACCCTTAGAGGTAATAACGAATCTGAGAAATTTGCTACTAGAGACTCCCGGAAATGACTTGGTGGGATTCATTTTGAGTTGTTATTGACGCATTAGATTGAAGATTGTTCTTAAATCTTAAATATGATCTTCCTTTAGACAAATTTTGATAGCAATATCGTCGATATAGCACTCGACTATTTTTCGTAAGTGTTCACGGAAGATGGTACTCATGGCCTGCTGATAGGTGGCACCAGCGTTCTTGAGACCGAATAGCATGACTGTATAGCAGTAAACTCCTAGAGGAGTGACGGAAGGACGTATGCTTTTCATCTTTGGGGTTCATCCTAATTTGATTATAACTGGAGAATCCGTCCATGAAAGATACTCGTTCGAACCCGCAGGTATTATCGATCATGACATCAATGATTGGAAGAGGAAACTCATCCTTGGGACAAGCTGCATTGAGGTCTCTAAAGTTGATACAGACTGGACTTTTTCTGTCTTCTTCATTACTGGGACAACATTGGCCACCCAGTCGTGATGTTGTTCCTCCCATTCAAAACTGCAGGGGATGAGTTTCTTGACTTCAGCTTCTATGGCATCTATCATATCAGATCAGAATTATCGTTATTATTGTTTGATCTGTCTAGCATTGGACAGTATGTTGAGCTTGTGAGTAGCAATATGAGGATCTAGCCCTGACATATCTTCATAGCTCCGAACAAATATGTTAATGTATTCTCTAATGAGCTGAATCAGCTCTTGTTTATTTGCTTCCGGAAGACTTTTGCAAATAAAGATTGGCTTTGGAGAAGCTTCATCTCTGACGTCGATTTGGATTAGCTCGTCTTCAGTAGGGTGGTTCACGCTGTTCGAAGCAAAGCTCCCATTGAGTATCCATCCATTGAACCCAAGGCTCTTCCTTATAAGGCTCGGTAGAGTCGTTATCATCCTTTAAGAATTTAGTTGTCACCATATTTGAAGATAGAGTCACTTGATGGATGTGCCCTATGCTGGTGTCTGAATTCCCATGAGGAAGAGTTAGAAGAATTAGACCATTCTTCTTTATCATACTCAAAAATATTCGGGATTGTGATTAGCGTAGTATAGCCTAACCCGTGTTTTGTCATGTTATAATATTGTGAAGACTTTCCTTTTGGGGTGGGTATACGGATAGTAGTTCGTCTACCTTTACCACCATTGAGGCCAGAATTGAAATTATAACCCATCTTCCGAATATTATTTTTGGATTGTTGACTGTAACAATGTAGTTGAATTCGCCCACTATCATCATTTTCATAGTCGCTACCAAACATAGTCATTTGATTCAATCCTTTACTAAAGAGGATAGGATGCTCATCTTTCTTCCAAGAAGGAATTAGAAAAGAACGAGTTTTGTACTGGTTCAAGTGATACCTCATCTTGGAAAGGTTGAACTGCCCCCAAGGTAAGAGGATCAAAATTGTCTAGAATTTTTAAATAATGTTGTGTAATAATTGACATCAATATAATGCAAAGGAGATGTTGCTTTATTGATATTTGTATTAATATTTACAACAGTGTTTTTAACCTTGACTGATGACTTAGCGAGGTTAATAACAAAAGGAGGAGAAGTAAGAGGCTTGGTACGATATAGGTCGATAACAAGAGGCTCAGAAGAGGTAAGATCCTTTTGTTCCATTTATTCAGTAGGGGGAGGCTTAGTAGAGTGAGATAGATTAATGGTCAGCATCTGGGAGGATGAGGGACGAGAAGTGCGTCCCTTAACTGGAATTACCAGTATCTCGTCTATATTATCTTTTCAGTATTCTTCGGTGTCCATAGCCAATATAACCCTCATGTACTCTTCTTCGTACATCTTGGAGTCTGTATAATAGGCCTCGATAGCTCGGAAGGGATTGATATCAGCAACTTCTTTCTTGACTTCTCCGTTGTCATCAACGTATTTAAAATATTGATGGAGAGTGGATCGTACAATGTTATGTTCATGCAATCATGGTCTTCCTAACAAAACATTATAGGAGATGTGATTATCAATCACATAGAAGGTAACTTTTGTACGGAGATTGCCAATTTGGACTTTTTGGTAGATCTTTCCTAACGATTCATTTCTTCTAGAATTGAATCCAAGGATAGACGTGATCGTCGTGGAAAGACTATGGACCGGGATCTTCGTTGCATCCAATAGAGTCTTCCGTATAATGTTGAGTGCAGATCCAGGGTCGACCAAAATATGATCGACCTTCATTGCAACATACCCTGTAAAGTAGAGAGGTCGGTCATGTCGATTGTCCTCCAATAACATGTCACCTTGAGTGAAGGTGATATTAGGAATCTGTTCCATCACGATATGTCAATGAAAGCATGCCACAGGTTCTTCGTCTGGTTTCTTGAGATGTGCCAGACAAGCGTCAGCTTGTATCAGAGCTTCATTTAGTGTTTCTTAAGTTTTCTTCGAGAGACGAAGGAGCTCAAAGATTGATAATCTTGTTGGAGTATTAGCTAGTTGAGCCAATATATCAAAATTGTATGGTTTCTGAAGACCTTGCAGTGGAGTTGTCTTCTTCAGGTTCTTATCAAAGGGAACCTGTCGCTTGTCCTTTATCATCTATTATCGGTTTAGAAGGACCCGAGTCAGCTGGTAGAGCTGATGTTATAGGGACATCAGGAGCAGGAGGAGATGATGCTGGAGGAACATTATATGCAGGAGGAGGAGTGACTACATTCTCCTGCCCTTCTAGGTATTCTCTAAGGTAGAGCCTTCCAGACCTGGTACCAGTCATAGATTTTTCATCCGAAACAGGTGAGAAAGAAACCGTATTTCAGTCTTTCACTCGTGTCTTGCTTCTGAAAGATTTCTTCTTTTGGAGAGATGAATGATCTGTCCAAAATCCCAGGCTGACACGGGACTGGTTGTCTTGAAGACGTAGAGAAAGAGGTGTCGGAGATCCTTTTATGCCATTTAAGCCAGGAGCTTTCTTAGATCGTATCCCATCTTCATCATCAGTTTACGAGACTGCTGAGTATATCGATGGAACTCTGGTTGGTACTTGATCTCTGGCTTCCGTGATACAGTCGTCGAAGAAGTAGATGTCTTTGGTTGAAAGTCGGCTATAAAATCTGGATGAATCTATATGATTTCACCTTTGTCAATTGATAAAGGTACCAAACTGTCACTTCTTGCTGCGGAAGGTTGACGATCTCCAAGGTAGCCTTTGGGTTGGAACAACACCATCTTATAACAGCTGAGCGAGGAAGTCACCGGACTATAGAGAGACGACATTGGCACTCACTGTCTTCTCGTCTTGCTGGAGAGTGATTGCCTTGGCATTGATCAACTCTTGAATCTTTCCTTTGAGTACGTAGCACACCCTGGTTGGATGCCCCAGGAACCTGTGATACATACAATACTTAGGATTATCAGTTTTACCTACTTCATCGGCCGTTTAGCTTCTAGAAGTTGAAGTTTGTTGCTTTTGATCAGACAATCGAATATGTCTAAGATGTCAACTTCATCAAAGGAATACTCCTCTTTGGGATGTGGTGCTTTCTGTAGAGGTGCTGATTGTCTCACGTTGATGGCCAATGCTTCTTTACCTTTACGGTTGTTCTGATGACCACTGTTGGTAGCAAGATGTTCATCTTTGTCGAGATTAGCATCGGATGCCTAGCTGCTTGAACTTATCAGTACTGTCTTCGGCTGCCCTTGCACTTACTATGAAGGAACCACAATCTTAGAATTGTGTGGGTCTCATCGACATGCTGACTAATGGTAACAAGTATGATTTATAAGCATCTATAGTCAATGCATCAGGAGTACCCAAAGGCATTTTGAGTGCTTCTCACGGAAGCGCTCAATGAAACGTTCGGCGGCTTCGTTAGGCCTTTGTTTAATTTTTGTAAGGGCTGACATAGTGTAACCCCTTGTCCCAATCTTTTTTATATTTCTTTTTATCGTATTTATTTTATTCTGAATTAAACAGTAATTTTGGAATTTTATAAATATTTTAATTAAATAATTATTATTATAGAATGCCTTAGTCATGGTTAAGTTTTGGAGTACAAGACGACTAGAAATCGTGGCACGGATAGTGCATTGGCGTGCTTTGACTAGTGTATTAGCCATGGTAGAGAAGACCGAGCCATAAGTTTGTCCAAACAAGGAAAACCATTCCAAGTTGTGACATGACTCCTATAATATTTAATTATTTATTATTATTAAAATTATCGACTTTTAGGAGGCTCGATTGTACAAATTTAGTCCGAACTGGACCCGAACCGAACTCAAACCCGTATAGGTATGTAGTGAGACCAAAGACGACCATTTAGTCATAATTTATGTGTTTGCAAATATTTTGTATTTATTTCAGGGACTAACAAATATTCCTAAATATTTGTTATACGAGAAAACTAGGCATTATTAGTATTTATATGGTTTGTAGATTAATTGCACAATTTTCAGTGGACCAGTTAAAATTAAGAGTAATTGTGTCTCCCAACACTATACCTACTCTTCGTTTATTTTAAGTGTTATTACGATTATTATTATTTTTGTGTTGTGGTTATTAAATATTATCAAATATTAATATTGGTTATTTTATTTTATTGTCAAAATGAAGTTACATAGGTATATATGTGTCTATGTGTCTATAAAAGATTCTACACTAGATAAGGATATATTTGGATTTTATTTAGATTTTGGAGATTCATTATATATATATATATATATATATATATATATATATATATATATATATATATATATATATATATATATATATATATATATATATATATATATATAAGAAGGGAATAAGGAAAATATTATAATAGAATAATTATAAGGGGTGAGTAGCTAATAGGTTTTATTATGTAACTAAAAATATATGTATATATATAATAGACCAAATATACGTATGTGTGTGTCTATATATATACATACATATATATATATATATATATATATATACGAAAATGCTCCCCTTCTCCACCTCTCCCGGATCCACCCCCCTCCCCGTCACCTCCTTGCCCCAGCCCTCCCCCTCGTTGCCGTCCTCCCCGCCGGCCGTCGGACGCCGGAGATGCAGCCATCCCTTTCCCCCTAAGCTATTTGGTGCTCGCTACCCCCAGTCTTCCTACCGCAGCCGAAGGTGGCGCCTCCGATACCCCTATCTCCCCCGGCCGAGGCCTCCGCGACAGCCCCCTCCCAAGCGGTGCTCTCCCCTTCCATCCTTGGCGCTCCCCCCTTGAATGGACGGAGGATCAGATCGCCCTCCTTGGGCGATGGTAGTGAGCTCTCACCCGAACGCCGCACCCTGGCAGGCGCCGCCGACCGTCCGCCTACCACCTCCTCTATCCTCTTTTCCCCCGATGGACGGGACTCCGCTCGTAGCCCGACCTCCCCCTCACAGTCTCTTACAGTCGGTGGCTCCTCCTTCCGCTCCTCCTCCCAGTCTCTTAAAGCCGGTGGCTCCTCCTTCCGTCGTCGCTGGCGGCGCCATTGGCCCAGCGGACTCGCCTGTCCCCACCTCGAGATTCGTGCTGCCCATCCGACCCTCCTTCTCGGGTGCGGCGTCAGGGCATGTGGTGAGCGCTGGATTTGAGGACCAGCTACCCTCTGCGCTGACCTGTTCCCTAGGTGCCTCGGGACCCGTAAGAAAGGCTGGCACAGCTGGCCAGCTCCCCGGGCGCGGTCAACTCCAGTCGGTCTCCTCTGACCTCTCTTGCCTGGATATGTCCCACGTGGGCATGTCCTCTCCTGTGCGCCCCTTGGCAATGGCAGCAGATTGCGCACATCTTTCTGTGTGCACTCTGGCGCCTGGGCCGAGCTGCGTGCTATCTAGCAATCTGGGAGCTCCGACAGGCCAATCCTCTGCTTCGGCGGCAGGCACCCCCCCTCGGGCTGTGCAGCGCATCCCTCGAGGATGGGAGGGTCCTCTCCTCCATGCCCCTTCGCTCTAGCAGCGAGTTGCGAGATACTCCCTATGCGCTCCTTGACGACTGTGATGATTTGCGCATCCTCTAGCGCCCGGGTAGCTCCGGACGGCCTACCCTCTGTATCGGTTGCAGGCATCCCCCCGTCGGGCTGTGCGGCGCAATCTTCGAGGATCACCTGCTCCGGCAAGTCCGCCCCCCTCGGGGGCTAGCCGCCCAATCCGGCGCCTCTCATGCCCGGCGCCTCTCTTGTCCGACCCTATCCGGCGCCTTCCCTGCCCGGCGTAGTAGTCCAAACCCCTTTCACCCTCCTAGCACCACCGGCACTTAACTCCGGTCCTCTCCTCACCTCAGTTTCCCCCGGCGATTGCTTCCCCAACTTAACTGGCGTAACCATCCCAATTGCACGCGGTTCTCATTGGATCCCGTCCCGTAACTCCCTGGTGCAACCTACGGGTTGCGCCCTAAGCCCCTCTTTTGGTGTGACAGGGGCCCACATTGTGGGCCACTCTCCTTTCACCCTTGGGCTCTCCTGTACCCCATCACCCTCGTCCCCTCCCCCCTGCCATCTCCACTCTTCGGCGCATACTTCTGTCGGAGTTGCCCTTGTAGGCCTGACACGCCCACTTGCCTCTTTGGAGGCGTCCTCATCCACCGCTGCTACTCCCCCGGGTGGTCCTGCGCCACCCGCTGGCCACACCTCTTCCTTCGTTCCCATGCCCTCCTCCTCTTCGATCTATTACTGTACAGTGGCCCTACCCGGTACTGTCTCAATCTCGGGCGTCCCGAGCGCTGTAGTCCCCCTTGTGCTCCCTCTTACGCCGAGGCCCTCCGGCCAGATCGTGGGAGTCAATTACCCCCTCCGGCGGTTGAGATTCAGCTCCCGGACGTCGAATTTTTGCCACATCTTGTCGGCTGCCCCATCCATGTCCCCTTCGCCGTGCGAGAAATCTCCTCCCTATCATCTTCCTTCACTAAGACGTTTATCCTTAAATTTGGATCCGGATGCCCGAAAATCACCGCTTTTACGGAAGCCGTCGCAAGGTGGGGCCTCTCCGCAGCATACCAGGTCGCGCCATTTGACCCCAAGCACATGTTCCTCCATCTTTCATCGGAACTGGTCTACTCCTTAGTCCGGGCCAAGGGCACTTCCAAAATCGGAACACAGGCTATTAGCATTGTCAAATGGTCTCTTAATCTCAACCCCAAAGTTGATTCGACAACCATATCCACATGGATCATCCTTTCCAACCTTCCCCTGGTTTGCTTCCCCGCAGCTGCCCTAAAATAGATAGCCAGCTCCTTTGGATCCCTGGTAGCTATCGCTGAAGAAACTCACAACCTCTCCAAATGCAACTACGCGAAGATATGCGTGGAGATCAACCTCGCGAATGAACCTCCCTAACTCATAGAGATCAAGCTCGGAGATCAGACACACAGCCAATCGCTTATTTATGATAACAATATCATCTTTTGTAAATACTGCCAGAAGAGTGGTCACTCCATACAGCACTGCTTCCGTGCCAACCCCGACCTAAAGAAGCATAACCGTCGCCACCCGCGCGCTCTGGCTGCCCACCAAAACCCGAACAATGTAAATCAGTCTTCGCACCCCAATCTTCCCCTTCTGATTGACGACCCAACACCACTGCCCTGCCCCCGTCCGACATCCATGCCTAGTTTCACGATCGTCCCATTCAATCCCCCCGCTATTTCTCTCAACAATTCCTTCGAACTTCTCTCACACATCCCCCCTGGCAGGGTTGCCGACAACAGCTCGTCTACCCCCGACGGAGACATCCAGTCTGATTCCCCTCAGCCCAGCCACTCTGCCGAGCGACATAACCCTCCCCACTCATATCAGCCAGGCATCGTCATCTCTCCCAACGAGCCACCCCCATATCATCCCACATCTTATCAGAATTTTTTATCTCCCCCTTCTGAGTACTCGCACTCTCTATCTCGTTCCACCTGCCCCCCTCATCAGCCTGGAGAAGTTCAGATGGAGTGCCGGCCAGCTGAACCTCGGCTTCTCGGGACCCAGCAAACTTGTCTCACATCCGAAATGAATATCCCCTCGTCTGTTGATGGGCCCCCTAGGCACCCTCTACCTCACATAGCAGACGCCCAACCCAGTTTCAACCTCTCTTTAACCGGCAGGTTCTGGCAAGCTAAGGAAACGGGTTTTCTGGACCGCGACAATCCCTTATGCATCCTAGAAGAAAACGATAATGACTATAATACATCCTTAACAGATGACAATGGAAGCAAGGATCCCGGCTGGAATAGCTCCAAACTCAACGAGGCCACCAACACACCCACCAAAAAAACTACCTCCAAAAAGAACAAAAACAAACATAAGCAGCAGACGGCGATGACTACAAGGTCCTCCTTGAAGCTTATTCACCCCCCACTACCCATCAAATGCTTAACATTATCTCTTGGAACGTGAGAGGGCTTGGTAATAAACCGATGCTGAACAAAATGCTCAGCCTCAAAAAAACTAATCGTATAGACATCCTAATCATTATTGAACCTAAAATCCCTCAAAGAAAAATCAAAGCCACTGAACTCAAGCTCGGATTCTCCAGTGCCATCATAGGATGTAGTGACATCTGGATTTTCTTCGGACCATATTTCAAATTTGGCACCATAAAAGATTCGCCTCAAGCTCTTTCTTGTTGGGTCGAACATCCGGCCCTCAAGTCTCGCTCCATCCTTTCCGTCGTCCATGGAAGCTGTGATTCCTACGAGCATAGATTACTTTGGGAAGACCTGTTGGAAACTATCATACCCTACCAGGGTCTCCCATGGCACTGCATCAGAGATTTCAACACGGTATCCAGCAGTGAGGAAAAATCCGGTGGTCGCACGCCCCCTAGACTGCGATGGACGACTTTAACAACTTCATCTTCCACGGTAACTTAAAATCCATTCCCTTCCACGGCAGTGCCTTCACCTGGTGCAACTTGCAGGAGGGCCATCGGCGCCAGTACCCTCGCTTGGTTCGGACGATGGTCAACGAATATTGGTCATACATGGGCCGGATTACTAACCTCAATCATCTGAACTCCACTGTGTCGGACAACTCCCTTTTCCTTACCATGATCAGCAACAACCAAACCAGCACTAAAAAAGCCTTTCACTTCCTCGACTTCTAGCGGCATCATCCCCAATTCCAGAATGTCATAGCCTCCGCCTGGAACTCAGTTTCGGAACTTGATCCTCTGATACGAATAGCGGCTAAAATAAAAGCCACTCGTAAGGCATTATCGTCTTGGAGCAAAATGGCTTTTGGTGACATTTCTAGGCTATTAAAGTGGCGGAGGACGACGTCACTCGTGTTGAGATCTCGTTCTCCGTCGACAGATCTTCGGTTGCCCGCGTCTCGCTCAACCTGGCCCGAGCTATTCTGAAATCCATGCTTAAGGTGGAAACTGATTTCTGGAGGCAAAAAGCTAGATTGACTTGGGACATCGAAGGTGACCGGAATACCAATTTCTTTCATGCTTGTGTCAAAGGCCACAGAAACCAACTGAAACTCCATCGGATAACCGATGACAATGGCACCATAATAGATGACCAGGACGGCATTTAGGATGCGGTGGAGAACTTCTACTCAAAACTTTTCACTAAAGAGCATGTCGTTAAAGACGTCACGCTTCTGTCCGAAATCTCATCCATCATCAGCGACAGTGAGAATGAAACCCTATTGGTTCCTCCTTCGGAGGAGAAGGTTGAGGCTGCTGTATGGTCCATAAAAGAACACAGCGCCCCAGGACCTGATGGATTCAATGGTATCTTCTTTAGAGCTTGTTGGCACATATTAAAATCTGACTTATTGGAGGCCACTATTGTCTTTTTCTATGGGGCAAGATATTCCAATTCCATTTTTTACGCCAATATCATCCTTATCCCCAAGAAGGACAACTCAAAAACCTTCAAAGACTTCCGTCCTATCAGCTTATGCACCTTCACCAACAAGATCATATCAAAGATCGTTGCCAATCGAATGTCCAATCTCCTCCCCAAGATCATCTCCGAAGAGCAAAGCGGGTTTGTTCAAGGCCGTAACATCACTGACAACATTCTTCTAGCTCAAGAGATGATCACATATATGAAGTTTCGATCTAGAGGGGGGAACATTACCATCAAACTAGACATGGATAAGGCATACGACTGCCTGGACTGACAATTCATGATCTGGGTCCTCAGGGCTTTCGGCTTTTTCGAATCTTGGATTGACATCATTTTAGATCTATCAACAATACATGGTTTTCCATCGTCATCAATGGCCAGGCTGCAGGCTTCTTCCGATCTACTTATGGAGTTAGATAGGGCGACCCCCTCTCATCCACCATTTTTATCATTGCGGCAGAGGCTCTCAGCAGAAGCCTCAATAGCTTGTCCAGAATGCCCGGTTTCTATCACTTCCATACCACCACTGGCTGTCCACTTATCACTCACCTAGCGTATGCGGATGACATCCTTATTTTCTTCTCTGGAGACTTCGGATCGATCGAGGTGGTTTCAAGTATGCTCGTGAGATACTCTAGATGCTCCGGACAGCGCGTCAATAACAAAAAGAGCATCATCTATACTCATCACAAAGCTGACAGAACTCGCTCTGTAGTACTTTCTGATATGACCTCATTCGCCACGGCCTACCCGTATTTTCTTTACTTGGGCTGTCCGCTGGTGTACGGATGGTCTAACTCGGGAATATACGACCTTCTGGTTGACAAGATCCGTAAACTGATCGCTGGTTGGCATAATATTATTGTATCTCCAGGGTGCAAGATGATCCTTATCAAACACGTCCTTTACTCCATCCCGTTATACACCCTAGCCGTCTACTCACCTACCAAGAAGGAGGCATGGATTCGGCAGCTGGGATACCATGGCCAAACCCACCGAAGAAGGAGGCATGGGATTCAGCAGACTTGCCCACATTGTCGACGCCTGCTCCATAAAGTTGTGGTAGAAGTTGCGTACGGAGAGCTCGCTTTGGACAAGTTTCATGAGAGCGAGATACTCCATATTCTCTCATCTGTCAGAAGCACTCACTAACAACAGAACTTTGGCGTCGTTGCGTCGCATAATCCGTGGACGCAACCTCGCAGAACCTTTAATCCATATGCAGTTGGGCGACGGACGCTCATCAGCCTGCCTGGAATGGTGGTAAGGGGAAGACACCATCCAGCCCAACGTTCGAACTCTGCTTGGGTGCAAAATTAGGGATCTATGGGTGGATGGATCTGGATGGAACTGGGGGATGGTCAGAGATTGGCTTGGTCAGCCGGCGGCCGACGGTCTCCTTTCAGCCAACCTGCGGGTCATCGACATATCCGACACGTGGAAATGGTCCCCTAACCCGAGTGGGAATTTCACGCTGGCTTTTGCCATAATTGTGGCCAGAGGTACTGGCGTTCCAGATCCCACTTGTGCCAAGTTTTGGCAGTCTTGCATACCCATCAAATGGTCAATCCTTATCTGGCGCACATTACGCCAAAAACTACCAACGGATGACTCCATCAAATCTATCGGATTCAACCTCGCGTCCAGATGCCACTGCTGCGTAGAGCATAATTCAAAATTGGCAGAGCACGTCATACTTTTTGGGGAGTTGGTGACTCAGATTTGGCTCAATCTTCACAATAGACTTAGTATTGTCACCCTGACTGGGGGCCTCCACGATCTCCTGGCCAGCTGGAGCCATTCCCACGAACATCAGATCGTTGTAGCCGCTGGTATTTGGGTTTTACAGAAGAACAGGAACAAATTCAGATATGAAGGTCGCCAACTCCTCCATACACAATTACTCAGAGAGGTTATCAGATAAATTGTTAAAGTTAGGAGGCGCTGCTCTCACGCCTCTAACACTTTTTTGGAGGCCTTTGTTTAGGTCATCTTCCAGGTCTCTCGTGCTTCTCTTGTTGGATGCCGATGAGATCTGGTTAAATTTTGTGCGCGTCTCGTGCTGTTTGTTTTCCTTTCCTCTGGTACCATTGTGCGCGCTTACTTATATAGGCTTCGCATTTTTGCCTATTACTTCAATAAAGTTTCGGTTCATATATATATATATATATATATATATATATATATATATAAAATATATATATATATATATTATATATATTTATATATATATAAATATAATATAGAAAATATAAGTAAAATGGGAACACACACACATACCCATCAACAGAAGCCCACCTGGGCTTCTCCCTAAACCCAAGCCCCAGCCCACAAAGGGCCAAACCGAGCAAGCCCCCATCAGTCGACCCCTTCATATATGACGAGATATAAAGGGAAAGGAGACGAGAACCCCAAACCCTAATCCCAAGCCATCCAGCCACCTGGGCGACCTCGTGTGGCTGTCGTGCCACCAGCGACTGTCAGCAGCACCGAGCGCTGCCACGAACAGGAGACCAGTAGTCGCAGCAGGCAGCAACATAGCGGCCAATCCCCCGATTTTGAGGTATAATTTCTCCTCTTGTAAGTTTTAAGATTCGTAAACTTCACTGAAAAACCTATATAACCCTCTAGGAGTCCCAACAATTATATTAGAGTTTCATCGAGGTTTCAACTTAGGAAATCGATGGAGAAATCGATAAAAATTGTCCAAGAAACAGGACGAAACAGTGCCAATCCCCTTATTTTGGAAGGCAAATTGCGCGCACGATATCGAAAGTTTTCAAAATCTACTTGAAGAGATTTATAGACAACATAACCAGGATTGAAACACCATTTTTACTTTAATTTCTAGTTGTTTATCCAGTGAATAAAATTTGTTTAAAGTTGACAAAAAACTAGTTTTCAAAACCTTAGAAATACTTAGAAAATCACTGATACACCGTGCGCCCCGACAAACCGGACGACGTGGTCGTAACCCATAAGCATCGAAAGATGCATATGGATGTTGTTGATGTGTGGGAGTCGACGGAACTCAATATTGTTGTGTGTACACGACGAAATCGAGGCGTATCCGTCGAGATACCCCATATCGACCCCTTTGCAAACTAGCCCATAACTTTGTGCACATTCGTCATCTCGAGGAAAAACTTGCTCCAACCGGACCGTGTCATTTTAATGGTCCTGCATGCCATGTTTGGTCCGATTCTGAGAAGGTCCACCAGAACACTATTCTAGCGGGCCCGCGACCCGATCCAATGGCCGAATTTGTGTACTATCTGCCGGAATCCAATTTTGGACATACAGTTGGGTTCGTCTCATCAAAATGGACCCGTAGACAAATAGTTTGATGACTTTAGAGACCATAAACTCTAGTACACTTTTTGGTACAAAACGAGCCCAACGGCGGACATCGTTTTGGTCCAAAATTATCGTTTTGCCCCTGTATCCAGAATTGGACTTATGGGTAGGATAACCTAGCTAATTTGACTATTCTAAACATGTTAGTAATATCTATTTCAGCATCAGGAGACAATTGTACGAGGTTGACTGTTGTAGACCACTGAGTGGTATAGTACTATCGGTTTCACCAGCAAAGGACCACAGGCAAGTGCACTTTCTGATTGCTTTCGATTCATAGTAGTCATTCCATTTCATGTTTATACATGTGCTCTCTTGTTTGCTGACATATTATTACACGGATTAGTATCATGGATCTCTACCTACTATATTTTGTGATTATCGTGTTTCCGTGTTTCGTGACTTGTTCGAGTCCATGAGTACTAGTCTGGAGGAGAAATATCTTAGTAGACATGTGGACTACCGAAAACATCCCAAAATGTCTGATCGTGTCTGATAGCAGTCGCACAATTCATGTGCAGGGTACCGTATTTATTCCCTAGCCGTTCATATGTCGAACCCAATATTTCTACACGTACGTAGATATTGGTTCCTTGTATCTCTTCTTACAGCCGTCACTACTTGCCATGTCATCATGTTTACATATTTTATTATATTCCATATATCCTGCTATATCTCTCCACTTTATTCTAGATATGACATGTTACTAGTTTACTCTCTTGCTTCATTTCATATATGCTATTTTCATGTTTTCTAAATTCTATTCTATTTTCGAATTATCGTCGGTTTGTGTGCTTATTCCTTTTCTGACTGGATAACCAATATTTTTTAGGTTGGCAGCGACTACTCTTAGCATTGGGGAGACACGGGTATACTTGCAGGCCAAAACCTAGAAACTAGTTAGATAGCTTAAATGGTTGTAATAGATAGTGAGACTTTGTATTTCTTTTCAAATATAATTATTGTAAATGTTGTAATCAATTTAGAAATGTGAATGAGCAATAAAGTTAACATTTATGTGATTTTAGAGCATCATGGCCTTGACAACGTTCTACTGCCGACTCTGCGACGTAGGCTGGCTTGTACACGTACTCGTATCCCGAAAGACGGATCGTGACAAAATTTTTGGTGGCCCATGCAGGTCAGTTTTTGCAAAAGATTGCAAACTTGTGGTAGTACCTAAGTTAGTCGTACTACTGCGAGCCTGAGACTAGGAACTAGGAAAGTGCTCATTCACAACTAGGTTAATTTAATTTTTAGAGAATGACTAGGACTAGGGTCCCTTATTTAATCGACTATTGGGTAGTTAAGATTACTACATAGGCGATATGATTTAGGTAAGGTATTATTAAATTTAGAGAAGTGAGAAATTCCATAGATATGCTATTGAGTTTGATATGATGGTAGGAACCAAGGTGGGTAGACTGTTTGCCTAGTAAACTAGGACTTCCTAGGGTTCAAATCCTATTCTTTATCAATTGTGCAGTCTTACTCTCTACCTTTAACCATCGCCATATTGTAAGGTTCATATTGCTTATTTATCCCTATGACAATAAGAAATTATTTTCTAAAGCGCCTATATTTATCTTCATCCATTGACTTTTGAGCCTAATATGGTTCGACCATTCATATATTAACTCGGAGTCCATTTCTAAAAGTCAAAGATATTTATGAATTACATTTCTTTTGCCTTTGATTGTTTTATTCCTAATCAATCATATTATTTACAAAATTATATTTCCTTCAAGGATAAATACTTATATTCTTATATTCTGACCAACTTGTTGAAATTCTAGAATGCTCCTTTGAAATTTATGAATATAGTTCGAATAGTTTTTTGATGACTCGCAATGGCAAGACAGCAGCACATTGTCGCCATTTATTTGAATTATGGAGATTGCGGGTTCACTGCAGCCAGCAGCGCACTGGCGAGGCATGACCCCTAAGTTGAAGTAATTTCAAATAAGCGTGGGTGATCGAACATTAATAAAACTATGTCTTGGGTGTCCTATTTTATCCTTGAGTTGTTATGACAAGATTAGATAAAGTTGATAGGGTATTCGTTACCATATCATTGCTTGGGTTGTGGAACCAAGAATTTATTGCAGGTAGTTGTACACTAGCGAGGAATACTTTCTCGGTAAAGTGATTTCGGATATGTTCATGAGCTTTGAATACCATAGAGGCTACGACTTTTATCGGCATATGACTATTAAGTTTCCAAATTGACTTGTACCTTATTCCTGGTTACCATTTTGTCAATAAACTGGTCGTTCTCCTTTCTTCCTTGTCCTTATATTTTTTTTCGAATCGTCATCTTTTAAACCTATTTTGATTTTCTCCCACTAGATTACTAAACATAGCTAGATTTTGGGTCTAAAACTCGTGTCTAAATGATCATGGATATATATCTAAGCGTACCGAAACAATTTTGTTTGATCATCCTTAAATAAATTCAATCGCGACTGACTACTTTTATTATATTTCGATCGAGTCAAGTCGTATCTTTTCCTAGGTCTTGATTTCATAATCGTGCTTAAACAGTTTTGCTTAACTAGTTGATCGTTCCTAAACAACTATCATCGTGACTAAACTGTTTGACTATAATCATAAATCGTGCATATACTTCAACTCAATTATTGCTAAGGTATATATTTCTATTCCACTATAATCATGACAATCTCGATCTTGTTCATGCTCGTGCCAGCTTCCAATTTTTGTCATGCTTGGATGACTTACGCGATTAATCTTGATCGCGATGGTATCTTAAATTATATCTAAGTGACTATAACCCTGTTGAGATTTTATCTGAAATTTTGATTATTCTTTAGCAATCTTGGTTGTGTCTAGACCATGTTGACTATAATCTGGTCGTGCCTAACATTTCAATTTTGATCGTTCTTAAAATATTTTTAGTCGTCCCTAATCATGGCCCTTGAAATTACTAGGATGAAATGTTCTAAGGTGGGTAGATTGGTAAGCTAATTTCTCGAATTTTGAAATTTTATTTATTTTATTTTGTTGTTTGCTAGTTAGAGATATATATATATTTTCAAGTTTGAAAAGAAAGAAGTATAACAAAGTTATTTTTAAAAGAGAATTTAAAAAAAAAGACTTTTAGAAGTATTTGATAATTTATTATTACGATTTAAATTTGCGTGATATGTTTCAAATATTAATTGATACTATTGATTACTGCTTATTTTTTTAATTTATATATTATTGTAGAGTGTTGTTGGGACAAAATAGTAAGTTTAGTTTTGGCTAAATTTGTTTAATTATTAGTATTATTTTTAAAGTTATTATACATTATTATCATTATTTCGACGATTTTTTTTATAATTATGTTCAAAAGATTTCAAAATATTACTTTATATCCTTATGGTGACAAATTATTAGATAAAGAATTACTAAATTTGTTTGGACCTATGCAAATACATTTTAAAATTTATTTGATAAAATTAGTGTCTATTCAAGTTATTTATCAAGTATTACATTAATTTTTAGGTAAAAGCATTTTAAATATTATTAATAAAATCTAGAATTATTTTTGAATCATTATGGATTAATTCTTGGTTTATTAGATTCAATATTTATTTAAACCTTGGAAAGATTTGATCGTCCTAGTCCTTCCCTAACTTGGATTCTCCACCTCCTATATAAGAGGGAGTCCTCCCTTTCTTCACAACCACGATTTCCCAAATCCAAGCTGGATCATCAAATTCTTAGAACCCTGGATCCTCAAATTCTTAGATCCCTAACTCTAATTTTCAAAATCCCTAAACCAATTTCCTAACCAAAAAAATATCTTAATTCTAATCCCTAATTTCTGAATTCCTAAATCCATGATACTAATCCCCAAATCTAATTCTTCATCCGAAATTCCTAATCCTAAATCCCCTCTACCGAGATTTTCAAAAGTTTATTTAATTATTCATTTATATTATTTTATTTATCGTGGTTGATGATAATTTTTTCATTGATACTTTACTTTATGATTATTTCTTTTATCAAAACTTGTCCTGAATTAAATATTTGAGACTATTTTTGGGCCTTTGGAGTTTCAAGACTCTTTCTTCCTCTTTTTACTTATTTGATAAATATTTTCTTACCCTAAAATTTTCCTATCTTTTGCCGATCAACCAAGTCTTATCCTAGTAGTCCTTAAATTTGAGGACGAATTTATTTCTACGGTGGATAGATTTGTAACCCCTCTTTCTAATTTTTTATATATTTCTTTTTATCGTATTTATTTTATTCTGAATTAAATAGTAATTTTGGAATTTTATAAATATTTTAATTAAATAATTATTGTTATAGAATGTCTTAGTCATGGTTAAGTTTTGGAGTGCAAGACGACTAGAAATCGTGGCACGGATAGTGCATTGGCATGTTTAACTAGTGTATTAGCCATGGTAGGGAAGGCCGAGCCATAAGCTGTCCAAATTAGGAAAACCAGGCCAAGCTGTGACATGACTCCTATAATATTTTATTATTTGTTATTATTAAGATTATTGACTTTTAAGAGGCTCGATTGTACAAATTTAGTCCGAACTGGACCCGAACTCAAGCATGTGTAGGCATGTAGTGAGACCAAAGACGGCCATGTAGTCATACTGTATGTGTTTGCAAATATTGTTTTTATTTTAGGGATGACAAATATTTCCTAAATATTTGTTATACTCGCAAAACTAGGCATTATTAGTATTATATGGTTTGTAGATTAATTGCACAATTTTTAGTAGACCAATTAAAATTAGGAGTAATTGTGTCTCCCAACACTATACCTACTCTTGGTTTATTTTAAGTGTTATTACGATTATTATTACTATTTTTGTTGTTGTGGTTATTAGATATTATCAATTATTAATATAGGTTATTTTATTTCATTGTCAAAATGAAGTTACATAGGTATATATGTGTCCATGTGTTAATAAAAAGATTCTACACAGATAAGGATAATATTTATATTATATATAGATATATAGTTATTAATATTTAGTCTTTATATATATATATATATATTTAATATATATACAATAGACTATATATACAATAGATATATATATATATATATATATTATATATATATATATAATATATCTATATATAAAATATATATATATATATATATATATTATATATATATATATATATATATAATAATATATATATATAACCCAATTATATATATAACCCATCAGTTATATATATAGATATATATATATATAATAGACTGAGGTTATATATATAATGTGGTTATATAATATATATATATATAGACTAAATATATGTATGTATGTATTTAGTCTATTGTATACAATTATTTCGTATCTACATATATTAGTCTATTGTATATATATTATATATATATATATATATAATTATATATATATATATATATATATATATACATATATATATATATTATATATATATATATAATATATTTTCTATTATATATAATATATATATATATATATAATCTATATATATATATATATATATATAATATTATATATATATAATATATATATGAAATGTAGACTAAATATATGTATGTATATGTATGTATATATAATATATATATATATATATATATATATATATATATTATATATATGAAATATAGAAAATATAAGTAAAAGATAAGTAAAAAAGGGGCCACACACACACCCATCAACAGAAGCCCACCTGGGCTTCTTCCCAAACCCAAGCCCCAGCCCACAAAGGGCCAAATCGAGCAAACCCCCATCATTCGACTCCTCCATATATGATGAGGTAGAAAAGGAGAGGAGACGAGAACCCTAAACCCTAATCCCAAGCCACCCAGCCACCTGGGCGACTTGCGTGGCTGTCGTGCCACCGACGGCTGGCAGTAGCGCCGTGCGCAGCCGCATGCAGCCGCGAACAGGAGACTAACAGTCGCTATAGGTAGCAAAACAGCGGCCAATCCTCCAATTTTGAGGTACAATTTCTCTCCTATGTATCCGTTTTAAGATTCGTAAACTTTGTTGGAAAACCTATAAACCCTCTAGGAGTCCCAACAATCCCAACAATTAGATTCGAGTTTTATCGAGGTTTCAACTTAGGAAATCGATGGAGAAATCGACAAAAAAATTGTCCAAGAAATAGGACGAAACTGTGCCAATCCCTCTATTTTGGAAGGCTGATTGTGCACACGATATCGAGAGTTTTCAAAATCTTGAAAAGATTTATAGAAAACATAACCAGATTGAAACACCATTTTTACTTTAATATCAAGTTGATTATCTAGTGAATAAAATCTGTTTAAAGTTGACAAAAAATATGTCTTCAAAACCTTAGAAATACTTAGAAAATCACCGATACGTCGTGCGCCACGGCTAACCTGACGATGTGGTAACCCATGAGCATCGAAAGACACGTATGGATGCTGTCGAATGTGTGAGTCGACGGAACTCAATTTCGTTGTTTGTGCGCGACGAAATCGAGGTGTATCCGTCGAGATACCCCGTATCGGCCCCTTTGCAAACTAGCCCATAACTTTGTGCATGTTCGTCATCTCGAAGCAAAACTTGTGCCAACAGAACCATGTCATTTTACTGGTCCTGCATGCCAAGTTTGGTCCAATTCTGAGAAGGTAGACCGGAACACTATTCTGGCGGGCCCGCGACCCGATCCAACGGCCGAATTTGTGCACGGCCCATCGGAATCTAATTTTAGACATACTGTTGGGTTCGTCTCATCAAATCGAACCCGTAGACATATAGTTTGACGACTTTAGAGACCATAAAGTCTGGCATACTTTTCGGTGCAAAATGAGTCTAACCGTGGTCCTCGTTTTGGCCCGAAATTACCGTTTTGCCCCTGTGTCCAGAATTGGACTTATGGGTTGGCTATCCTTATTAATTTGACTATTATGAACAATATTGTTTCAGCATCCGGAGACTATTGTACGAGGTTGACTGTTGTGGCCTACTAAGTGGAATAGTAATATCGGTTTCACCCGCAAAGGACCACAGGCAAGTACAATTTTGATTGCTTTTTATTCATAGTATCTTTCAATTTCATGTTTATATGTGTGCTCTCTTGTTTTCAGACACATTGTTACACGGATTAGTATCATGGATCTCTACCTACTATATTTCATGATTATCGTGTTTCCGTGTTTCGTGACTTGTTCGAGTCCACGAGTACTAGTCGGGAGAGAAAATATCTTAGTAGACATGTGGACTACGCAGAAACATCCCAAAATGTCTGATCATGTCTGATAGCAGTCGCACAATTCACATGCGGGGTGCCGAATTTACCCCTTAGTCGTTCACATATCGAACCCGATATTTCAACACACGTAGATAGTGGTTCCCTGTATCTCTTTTTACAGTCATCACTACTTGCCATGTCACCTGTTTACACATTTTATTTTAGTCCATGTATCCCGCTATATCTCTCCCGTTTACTCTAGATATGACATTTTACTAGTTTACTCTCTTACTTCATTTTATATATGCTATTTTATGTTTTGTAAATTCTATTGTGTTTTCGGATTATCGTCGGTCTGTGTGCTTGTTCCTTTCCTGACTGGATAACCAATATTTTTTGGGTTGGCTGCGACCACTCTTAGCATTGGAGAGACACGGGTATACTTGCAGGCCAAAACCTAGAAACTAGTTAGAGAGCTTAAACTGTTGTAATACATGGTGAGACTTTGTATTCTTTTCAAATATAATTCTTGTAAATATTGTAATCAATTTAAAATTTTGAATAAGCAATCAAGTTAACATTTATGTGATTTTGAGCATCATGGCCTTGACAGCGTTCTATCGTCGACTTTGCGGCGTAGGCTGGCTTGGACACGCACTCGTATCCCAAAAACGGGTATGGGTCGTGACACATAGTCATATCGTTTGTTCCTTCTTAGAACCGTTCCAGAAACATCTGTTTTAATGCTGTAAAGGATGCTATGCAATCATCTGGAAAGCTACGATACCATTCATAGGCAACACCTGCTAAACATTCGAGAAATACTCTAGTGACTAGAGCATCGTTCTGCTGAAGATGATCAGTCATCATCTCGAAGTAGTTGATATACTGACTCGAAGATGTTCTACCGTCAAACAACATTATGGTCGGCGGCTTATATTTGGGTGGGAACAGAACTTCTTTCCACTCATCAGGATAGGGTTCTTTGATCCCTAGTTTATGCAAACCCTCATTTTGCTTGAAAGCTTCAAACTGATTCCGTAGAAGCTTGACTGCCTCTAAAGGGTCTCCCGATGTTGGAGGAGCGCTAGACTGGTTTGATGGATTGGGAGGCGAAACTGCGTGATAAGTAACACCCCCAGTACCGGAATCACTCAGAGTAAACTGAGCTGGCACAATAGCATTGAGAGGGGATTATACCCCCAGACCAATGTTGGTAGGTGCAGAGACTACTATGTGTTCTTGGATTAGAATTGGATTCACAACCGGCGTAACAACATGTTGTGTCATAATCACCGTATGCATACTCGTAGCTATGTCAGCTATGATTTTAGGTTGGCCTCCAGAGCAAAATTCTTTTCTCTTGGCTAGCTGAATTGGAAGCGTCTTGTTCTTCGTTGGTGACGTAGACAGATAATTCTTTAGATATCGAAGATGAGCTAGTGGAAAGGATAGTTCGATCAGAATCTTCACTATCGGCATCGAAGTCCGGTAAATTGTTACCCCCAATGTTAGGAGTAGAAGATTCCTTTGACCGAGGAAAACTTCGGTTTCTTGATCGTGTGTTCTGGTAAACACCTTCATCGGGATCACGAAGCCGTTCAAGGTATTGTTGACTGGGATTGCTGGATGAGTTATGTCTTGGACATCTAGCACCCCCAGTACCACGAGACGTCATGTTAACTGAGGTAAATAGCAATTCGTCTTCGTCCACCATGATCAATTCAATAGCCCGAGTATAATTCAAGCGATCAAAAATAGACCATTTAGCTAATTGACAACAACACTTGATTACAATCTCATGGTGTTGATTACAGTGATGTTCCTGATGTGGAATTATAGTTGCATGAGATAGGCCTGCAGTCTTCTACTTTTGTACGAGAATTTTATGGAGATTAGTTACATTGACATGAGATGAAGAAGAAGAAGAAGAAGGCATACGTTCCTTTATATATTAGGAATATGGTTTCTATTCTTAAGATTTTGGGTACCCTGAGTATACAAAGAAGTGATGCGTTTGTTGGCATAAGTGAGAGGATTTTTGATCTTAGAAGTCTTCACTTAATGTCGATTAGTGGCTCGTGCAGACTGTTTTAGGCTTGTCTAGCAAGCCATATGACTCGATGGAAGGAATTCTGTCATGTATTTGTTAAGATATATACACATATCAGTGTCATGCGCTACTTCTTTGTCAGTCTGGGACATTATTAATTTCTATGCTTTGATCTTGATATACGCAGGGTAGGGAGATTTTGACTTTGGCCTGATTGGCGCTAGCCAGTTTGAAGTGGGGTGGGCAGTATGGCCTGTTGATCTGCGCATACTGTCCCAGCACGTTTGGCCCAGCGCTAATAGGCAGCAGGAAAAACTTTGAGCAGAGTCTACTTTTTGCCATTGATTTGATCGGCCCTTCCAAGAGAAGTAGAGTTTCTATTCAGAAGTGTTTGACATTGATTGGCACAAAGGCATAATCAGATGGATTTTCCACTGAGTCCAAGACTGAGGAAGAATAGGGAGTAGCCACAGGGCATTTTCCCTTATTCTGTGCAGGGGCAGTAATGGGTGCACTCTCCACCAAGTTTAGAACTGGGAGGAGTGAGGAATGGTCGTAGGGTAATTTCCTTATTTTGTGTAGCAACAGTAGTTGGCGCACTTTACACCAAGTTTAGAACTGGAAAAGAGTGAGGGATAGCCATATGGCGCTGTCCTTTGCTTTGCGCAGGAGCATTAATTAGTGTGCTTATGGAATTCAGAATCTAAATGGTGTGAGTCTTCCTGTCTTTGGAAACAGCAGCAGATGCGCGCTTGGAAGCAGCATGCTTGCCAGCCCCAGCGCCAATCATTGCTTCGTAGGCTGTTTGGTCGACTTGGACAGCCAAAGTCTTATGCGTCGCGCTGAACGACGCAACATCGCATTGAGTTGTCACTTTTTCGTGAGACGAAAAAGTCGTCCCCAACAGAGTTGCCATTTTATTTGCAAAAAGAAAAGTTTTTCGAGAAAACTAAGTTCAAACTGAGAAAGAGAGTACAAGAGTACAATTTTGATTCTGTGGAAGTACAACTGTAGGAATCTAATCAGAAGACGATCACTTTATCCCTTGAACGATGCGATGTAGAAGAATAAAAGCTCTTGAACGTGCTGCAGCTACTTGGTCAGGAGATTATGATCATTAGTGATCATAGAGGAATGATTCTGAACTCTATTTACAGAGTTTTGGGATAACCGTTAAGTAGCTATCCTAATTGGTGCATGATGCTGGTTGGCGCACTATCACCCATATGCACGAACGGTTGGCTTAACTTCATGTGATGTGTGGCATTCTGTGAGAGAGATGGGCTTGGTCGTGGGCAGTATCGCGTAATGTTCTACGAGATTAGTGGCATGTGTGCCACATCATCTTTAATTGCTTCTAGATGATAGTTGATCAATTTTGCGCATGCTGATAAATGGCGCAGCACCATCCATGCAAAAGCGCTAAGTACTTCATAACTAGGAATAGTTTATTGTTTTATGCCAACTTTGTATAGCGTACAGTAAATGAAAAACCGCAAAATGATGACTATGACAATTCTTCTCGAGCGCTGCACGCTCAAGATTCGAAGAGATATTCCTCGACTGACGTGTTGTCAGTCATGATGACAGCTGTTTGGCTTCTCAAGGAAGATCGCCACATGGCAGTAAGCACTATGTGATGCTCGGTGCCATCTGTGATGCGCCATCTGATCACAAGCGTCATTTAATATATGTATTTTGGCACTATATGTGAATGGCACAATGCAATGTTTTGATATATTTTGAGCTTCTACAATAGTTAGTACAAAATTGATGCTCTTAGTATATAACTCTAACAATCTCTCAGTTATACTCAAAGCATTACTTTTTAGTATACTTTTACAAATCTTCCACTTATACTTAAAGCCATGCGGCCATGCATCTGACTCACATTCCATCAACATGACTATTAAAAGCCTTAGCCGGTAGTCTTTTTGTAAAGGGATCAACTAGGTTTTCTGCTGATGTTATCGTGGTCCTAACAACATCTCTTTTTATGATATCTCGTATCAGGTGGTACTTGCGCTCAATGTGTTTACCTGTCTTATGGGCTCGTGGTTCCTTCGTGTTCGCAACTACACCACTATTATCATAATAAAGTATAATAGTCTTAGGCAAACTAGGTACCACATCCAAGACCAATAGAAAGTTTCTGAGCCAAACTGCTTCTTTGGCTGACTCAGAGGCTGCCACATAGTCGACTTTCATGGTAGAATCAGCAATACATTTTTGCTTGATGCTCCTCCATACTATGGCTCTACCTTCCAAGGTAAATACATAACCTGAGGTAGATTTTTCTTGCATCCCTTTCTGATTGAAAATCTGAGTATGTATACAACAAGGGCACTAAACTATCTACCTGAAAAACTAACATATAATCTGTATACCTTTTCAGGTACTTCAGAATATGATTTACGTAATCTAGTGATCTTGTCTGGGGTTAGATAATATATGCTAACCATGCCAACAGTAGACCAGATATCTCATCTCGTACATAGCATTGCATACATTAAGCTTCCTACCGCCAAAGCATAAGGAACCGCTTTCATATTTTAATCTATTTGGTGTCCTCGGACACTACTCCTTTGATAGAGCTATTACATGCCTAAAATGTAAGAAACCTTTCTTAGAATCTTGCATGGTAAAATAAGTCAGTATATTATCGATATAGGAAGCTTGAGATAAGCCCAACATCCTTTCATAGCGATCTCGTAGAGCTTTGATCCCAAGGATGTGATTGCTTCTCCCAAGTCTTCATATCAACCTGTTTGGATAGATATACCCTTACAATAGATAACACATTATTTCCAATGAACAAGATGCCATCCATGTAAAGTACTAGAAATATTTGGAACGTATTAGGTGTTCCTAATCCTTTCATATGGAACACTTACTAGGTGTTCCTAGGTCTAGATTTGGAACACATCTTTTGGTGTTTCTACTCTAATCCTTGGAACAAAAATTTACTGTTCCAAGCATATTTTGTTTATATATAAAAAATGTAATATTATATATATATATATATATATATATATATATATATATATATATATATAGTTTCAAGATGAACAAGTCAATCTATTAAAATAAATAACACAAATAATAATCAAAAGAAAATTACTTTTATTGACAAATTTACCAACTTCAACATATCTTTTCAAAAAACTTGAGTGTAATATACAAAATAACATAACTTGGTTGGTCTTCTATCAAACTATACAGTAAAGATGGTAAATAGAAGCAAAAAAATATCTTGAGAGCTAGAGGTTGGGGCCTCCAGAAATTTTGATACTTCCCACCTGCTGCAAAACCCATTGTTCCCACGGTTTCCTTATGAAGGTACCCACTCATATCAGAAACTTCAAACTGATTCCTTATGGTATCAATATTATTATCCTCTTTTCCCTATATTGTAAAACAAAAAAAAGATCTGTTAGTAAGAACGAGTATAATGAGTAGATGAATATTAACATGACCCAGGAAGGAGAGAAAATATGCCTCTTTCTTCTTCCCTCTTATATAAATCTGGGATTCATGTACGCTATCCAAAATATAATCAGGTCCCATCCGCAGTAGCCACACAAATCCCTTATTTGCTTTCCTACACAGTTACAATATCATATCGCCCAAGTGATGGGTTTTTAATAATGGGTTTTTAATGCAAAAACATAAGATAGTGGCATGTAAAATAAGGCCAGAAATAACACAATTATTCATGTAAGCTGAAAACTTAAGCCCAATAGCATTAAAAATGGTTACAATATAATGTTTCCACCTGAAACTGCATAATCCAGATAAATGGGACATGAATTAAGAAAAGAACATACCGTGGAGCTAAAGAAGGTTTCATGAAATAATAGTATAGACAATGTTTGACGCATGACATTGTTTCCAGTATACTTTATTGATCTTGAAAGATATATGACTACTACCATAAAAGGAAAAAAGTATACAAAGTCTAAAAATCCCAAGCAAGTGAACCCCACCAGATGCTCCATCAAAGTTCAGTAAAAATTGAGGCAAAGCAATTCCTATTTGAAGACCCTGAAACAATAAAAGGATATCACTGCCTAGAGATATAAGAAATTGGTAAAATAACCAATGATATAAGACAAGTGACAATAGAGAACTCATAAGAAATCAAACATGTACAATTCATTGCAAAGCATCTAGAAGAAGTTTATGCTCTCCCGGTCATCCATCTGGGTGGCCATATTTCTCAAAAATTTATTAGATATAGGATTAGTCAAGGCTTGATATGCCTTGGATATAGAACCATAATATACCTGTGCCTTTGAAATAGCAAAATGGAGATTAAGTCAATAAATACTACACAATTATCAAGAACTAACCAAGAGTGTATAACATGCAACTAAACATAGAAGAAATGCATGATAGATCAGGATTTTATTAGGATGGTACTGAATAGAGTCTTTTCTAAGCCTTTCTTAACCTCTGAGTCAGTATATCTCCAACAAGTACATATATTTAACAAGTATATAAAAAAAATAAACCATCTTAAAATAGTCGTATCTCAAATAAAGACACGCATATTCATGGCTGCCTTTGAAGAATGAGTACCAGTATCAGTCCTTCTAAATTGTTTCTTTTGCAAGATGAAGAATCCATAGAGAAAGAGAAAGAATTGATCTGTTTGACTGTCACCTAAATTTGGCAAAGAAGCACTCTTGGTATCTATTGCTCATGATCATTCTCTCAGAACTTTTCTTCTTCCAAGTTCAACTTCTTCTATTTAATTTTTAATTATACGACTTACACGAGCTGCCAAAAGTCATTTGATCACCATACATCAACTGGAATTTAAAAAAAAGGCCATAAAAACCTTGAGCATAAGTATTATAGTCGAAAAAAGTGATTTACTTGTTGGATTCTTGGACATAAATTATGTTAACGAAAAAAACTTGTATTAACATGTGGATATTCAGTGATACTATATATGGTCCTTTATTCTATGCAAAATGAACCAGGGGCATAATAGTTAGTCTGCAGAAATATGCAAACTTATTACATACACATATCATCTATGTTACACAGACATGACAAAATGGTGTTCTTATATGTGTCTTTAATCGTACAACATAATAACTACTTTCTTACCTACTTGAAAGTTTGTGTATCATGTATCCATATAGTGTCTGTAATCCTTATTTGTGTCTATATTCATGCAACATAGGATGTCAACAAGGTTCCTTAATCTATCTATTTGATATAATATGTCAATTGCTAGTTGAGAAAACAATAAGCCAATGCAATTACATAATGCCCACTAGAAAAAGTTTAGTCTCAAGACTCCATTCGTAACTACCTAAGCCAATGCACTTGTACGAGTTTGAGTCAGGATTTCTGCAAAAAACAAAAGTTTGCTTATTTACAAAAAAAAAACAAATAAAACACTAGTAGGATAACTGTCCTCCAATGTTCCTAGATTAGGATAAATGTGTCATTCGTGATCAACTAAATTGATGTTGGCATAAATAAGAAAAGTACACAGATCTCCATAGCCTAACACAAGACAACTCAAAAGGGATTCGTGAAAGAAATATTAAAGACATAACTTAAAGGGATTCATGAAAAAATAAAAAAATACTGATATATTTATTAATGAAACATACACAGACTTATCTAGATAAACTCATCAACATATAATAAATAGTTAACATTGAAGTAGTGAATCTTCATTAAAAAAGTATAAAAAATAAAGACTTGAAAAGTCATCAACAATATGTTGCCAATTTCTTTTTGCATCCTCCAGTTCAAACAATCTGCCAACTGCAAAGAGGTGAGCAATTAAAGGATAAGAATCACATGGTTCATTTTATGCACATGAAAAATAATCTAAATATTAATAGTATATATTCATGAGGTCAACCATTATATGAGATTTGGAGACATATTCTGATGTTATCCTTATAATCTAGGATGCAAAAATGATCCAAAAGTGGGTTCCTTCATTGTTTTATACTTTCTGCAATGACTTAATTATTGTAATTTATGTTATAAATTGTTAACTACAGTAAATATAGTCTAGAAAAGTTGCCTCCCTTATGAAACAATTTATTATGATCGTCTCCCTTCTCAAAGCCTTTCTTTATTATCTCCCTTCTAACGTCATATAGTCAGTGTAGCTGCCTTTTTCTAGCCTCTTAGATCAGAAATCAAGATC
This sequence comes from Iris pallida, assembly GCA_029216955.1. Classification (NCBI taxonomy): domain Eukaryota; kingdom Viridiplantae; phylum Streptophyta; class Magnoliopsida; order Asparagales; family Iridaceae; genus Iris; species Iris pallida. The sequence goes on along the minus strand of JANAVB010018200.1, from coordinate 7,348,565 downwards.
CTTTTGCTTCCTATTCATTTTTTCCCCTTTATTTTTTTCTTTAACATTTAGTTTTGGGGAGAAGATCAGCTTTTTCCCCTTGCTCGATTAGCATGCTCAGCTGCTTGACCGTGTCTTGGGAGAAGATCACCATTGCTCTGCCCTGGTGGGAAAAAAATTAGGGTTAGGGTTTCTATATACGGAAATAATTTTTAGAAATTTTAGAGGAGTCGAGAAATACGGGGAGTTAGAATTGGTAGAGAGGGTCGCCTCCTCCTCTTCTCTCTCTTTGATCTGAAGTAGAGCAGAGCTTTCCCAAGTCCAGCTTTTCCAAACTGGGAAAGGGAGATGGATATATAGGTGGTTGCCCACATGGAATGCAATTGGATAAGGCTCTGCTCGAACAGGGGTCGCCAAAGACCATGACGAGGAAGGACGATTGGCGATGCTGAGGTGGACGGCGATGGCGGAGGAGTACGAGCGCTGAGGGAGGTTGATAGCTTAGGATTCCTATCGATCTTCTGTGCGCTGGCTGAGCCTGGCCAAGGCTGAGGGAGGTGAGAAAGAAATAATATAACAAGGGGATTTGACCATAGATGAAGAAGACGAGACGAAAGATTTTTCCTATGATGGAGGATTAGTAGGAATACAGGGTTAGGGTTTTGAGGAGAATGAGGTATAAAGTGATAGGGGTCATATTCTTCTCCACAGGGAAAGAGAGTCGAAAGATTATAATGGGGCATGACATATAAATGAATTTGAAACGTATTTGGAACGGTATAAAAGTATATCTAAATAAATATTTTAAAAAAATCAAAATAAAATATTTTAGGAACAATTTTTTAGTTTAGAACATTTTTTGTGTTCCAGCACTTAGATACGATAAATAAGTGTTCCAAATTAAAATTTTCATAGTGTTTCTAATTTAGCATTTTGGTGTAGTAATACCACCACATTTTTCTCACATTTTTTGTATACATAAGATCCATCTGGACATTGATCAAATCCATAGGGTTTTATCACCTAATCAAAATGGATGTTCAAAGATATGGAAGCTTGCTTAAGTCCATAAATGGACTTCTTGAGCTTACAAACAAGATGCTCTTGGCCATTTTCAATGAACCCATCTGGTTGCTTTATATAGATGTTTTCCTCAAGACTTCCTTTAAGGAAAGTTGTCTTTACATCTATTTGCCAAATCTCATAATCTAGATGAGTTGCAATAGATAAAAGAATCCGGATAGACTTAAGCATTGCTACTCGCGAAAAGGTTTTCCCATAATCAATACCTTGTTTCTGACTAAAACCTTTTTCAACAAGTCGTGCTTTAAAGGTTTCAACCTTACCGTCTGTTTCTTTTACTCTTATAGACCCACTTACATCAAATGGATTTTACACCATTGGGTGGTTCTATGAGCTCCCAGACATTATTAGAATCCATTGATTCTATTTCTGATCTATTATTTTTTTGCCAAGATTCTGCATCTTTATCTTGGAGTGCTTCATTATAGGTGCAAGGATCATAATTTTGTTCCTTAGTTATGAAGTCTGATGACTCTCCTAAGAACATAAATCTATTAGGTTGTATCACAACCCTCCCACTATGACGAGGCACTTTAGGTTGTGGTGTAATATTTGTGACACGTTGCGCAGTTATTTGTGGTTCCTCTTCTTGTGCTGTTGATATTAAAGTATTAGGTCTCTCCTCGTAATTCTTCTAGAACAACTCTACTCATGGGTTTATGGTTCATCACAAGTCTTCATCTAAGAATCAGGCATTGGTGCTGACAATGGCCTTCTGATCCTTAGGACTATAAAATAGACCTCCCTTCGTTCCTCTTAGATAGCCTATAAACAAGCGTACTTCTGTATGAGATTCTAACTTATCTGCTTTCCCATTCAGCACATGTGCTGGACTAGACATATTTTAGACTAGGCTTTCGCCCGGTCCACAACTCAGTAGGAGTAGTAGACACTAACTTAGAAGGTACCAAGTTCAGAATATAAGCTGCAGTCTCCAAGGCATATCCCCAAAACGAATCTGGCAAATCCAAATAACTCATCATTGATCTAACCATCTCCATAAGAGTCATATTCCTTCTTTTCCTATAACATTCTGTTAGGGTATTCCAGGTGAAGTCAATTGGGACATAATCACAGCTTCTTATAAGTAATCCTTAAACTCTCCAAATAGGTACTTGCTACTACGATCTGAACATAATGACTTCACTGCGCCAAAACATGCATTTTTTGACAGACCAAAACTGTCGTTAATCAAGTTTAACGACAATTTTGGTCCTTCAGAAGATCTATCATTAATAACGCATCCCAAAATTTAAACGACAGTTTCGGACTGTCGTTTAATACTTTAATAAAATGACATTTATTATCTGTCAAATAAAAACAATTATTAAAACTGTGAAATAATGTGTGAATTGTTTGGCTACTACTTTTGCTTTTCCAATAGTTCACGTCTATCGTTTTTCTGGAATGGAATTATAAAGAATCTCAAATCATTCATATCAAATCTATTTAAACTTGTTCATCTTCGATATAAATTGAGATACATCTGAAAATAAAATTTTATATCGACATCAACAACCATCAACAATGGGAAAACTTAATCAAAATAGTTAAGTAATAAATGTATCAAGTTTACATACCACCAATCATCAAAACACAAAAGTAACTCCAATGTTGCTAGCTCACAATAGTTTCATTCTCATGATGAGCAAGAAGAAGACAATGATATTGCTAGCTTACAATTGCACTACAATAAAAATAATTTTAAGACCTTACAAACTGAACCGAATATTTTGGCCAATTGATCATTTCTCTGATAGTAATATCATCAAAGCTGTCAAAAATTTCGTCGACAATAATATTATAAGCTTCATCATTCAATGATGCATCTGTATTCACACATCCAATAGCAACAACTTGCTTTCGAAATTCTTCAAAAGACAAGTCTTTATGGACAAGGTAGACTGATCATGTCCCTATATACAAACATAAGAAAAAACATGAGTATAGAATTAAGCTAATGCATATATAAGGAGCAAATATTGACTTAGAGATCAACATTAAATGAGAAAGAATGGATTGAACCAATTATTTTGTGATATGGAAAAATATATATCCACGTGTTATATGGATTGAACCTACTGGATAAAAAAAAAACTTACATAAATGTAGGTTGTATTAGGATACTTGATTCTTGAAAGAAGTAACTTACACCTATTTCTCAAAAGAAAAATTCTTAAAGCTAAGAATCTTAATAAATTTAGACTGTACAGTTGCATTGTACTACCTAGGAAACATGTAGAGTGACCGAAATTGTAGTCATTATTGAAGTAACTTATATATGTCTGCCAAAATTCTAGTCGAAAACGATATGGAATGAAGCCATGTCAGTGCACATATTACATATATAGTACTATTGGGTGTGAATTCAGAAGTATTCTTGTTGCCTCAATCAATTGTTCAACTAGCTAGAACATGAACTATACAAAAAATAAAACTTTTTAGAAAAGTGCTAGCTATGTTGCTAATCTTAATTTTGCATATAGCAATCAAAGTCTATTTTGGACTAAAATTAATTAGCATATATCTACAGACACATATCATGGCCCAATTCGTATATCCTGACAAACAAATTCCACCTTCCAAGTTTCCGACTATGAGACCCATGGTTGAAACAAACAAGGTAATATGCAAGATTGAAGGTAATATGAATACAAATTGGCATATACAACAAATATACAAGGTAATATGCAAGATTGACTTGATGTAGAAACTACTCACCTCAGAAGGACTAGGAGTGTGAAACTATTTTGAAGATTGACTTCATCTAAGGTGTTACATCCTACAGCCTTCAGGGAGGCTATGTTTGTTCAAGATTCTCTATCCGATTTAGAAAAGCACTGTTCTTTGCTTTCCTCTACGAACAATCTCTCCGCTTGCAGCTGAAGCACGAATCTCCGTCTTTGAAACACCTTGACCCATTCCATGTACATAACCCTTACCCATCAAGGCCCAATACCTAAACAATTTTCAGAAGAAAAGATTAATTATATAGTATGAACTTGTAAAAAATTATAAACAAACATGAAAACTAATTAGAATCCCATAAACCATTGCAACAGTATCATTGTCCAAATCTCTCTCTCCTAAGTAGGGATCTTCATCTATAAGCCTTTTAATTTTTTCCTACAAGATAAACATGAGACAAATATAGATATTAAGTATTCATATTTGCTAAATATAATGAGAAGAAAGAAGCCGGAAGTTAAGCTTACTAAGTATTCAAACCCGTTTATAGACTGGGTAACACGCGTATGATCATTTTTACAAGTGTTTAGGTGTGTGGCCAAGTATAACACAGATTGACTTCACCTGTAGGACTTGCCTTTTTCTACATCAAGACAATAATAGACTATTAACATAATTTCATATTGCATTAAAATACGAGAAAATGAATGATAATAGATTATTAACATCTTTACCAATTCATGCGCAACCCTCGCACAACCTTTCTAACAGTTCAATGTAATATCTTAAACTTTTTCTTGAATTCCTTCCACAATAACGACGAACTTGATCTTCATCTGTAGAGTGTAATTCAACAAAAGCTTCCCAATCTTCTTTCTTTATATCTTCTACCACAATATTTTTGTGCTCTGTAACAGTTCCATCTCTATCACAAATCTTTTGGATTTCTCCCTTCTATTTTCTCCAAACACTATTATTTTTTTCAAAATTTTGTCTTTATAAATTTTTGGTACTTGATATGAAATCTGCAACAATAATTATATATATACACACAAAAACAAATCAAATCAATTACAAAATGAGGCAAAATTTAACATGTTAAAATGACATCAGTAATGGAAACAAATTTTTGTGTGAAAATCTCATTTAACATATATAGTCATCAGTAGTAAAACTGGAACATTGAAACTACATTGACTACCAAGACCTGATACATAACAGAACATTTAGGCATGAATTCTCCTTTATAATGTAACTAGAAGCATTTTTCGACACTACATTGACTACCAAGACTTGTACCATAAACATAAATCAAAAGAATTTGCACTGCTAGTAACTTATACGCCTAGAAGTTTATAGTGGTAAAATGTGATGGGCTACTATATCACAACACCATGTACAATCAATAATTTGACAAAGGGCTGAGAATGAAGGCTTGCAAATAAAAAAAACATAAAAAGGGATAACAATAAAACTGTGCTACTGTAATTAATGGACAATCGTGTACTATCAGTAATTAACAAAGAGATGAGAATAAAGACTTGCAAAAAAGGGAACAAGATTGGGAATCTAGAATTTGGCATAATATAGTTGAAAAAGATGCTCAAAATAGTAGAAGATTAGTTTTTCTATTTTCTTAATTTAACTCTAACTCAATTAGTTCCAATTAACGTTAAAGTGGTCAATGAACGCGGACAAGAAAAAATAGTCTAGGATTCTCACTAGAATATGTATGTTAGTAAAATTTAAACAAAAATGCTCAAAGCAGGCACAAAAAAGCATCTCCTTGCTTGGCCATCATGACTTCATCTTTGGCTGGTAATTCTACTTCTTTTATTTTGTCCAACACATGTTTTATTTCAAAAGTCATTGGGGTTGATCCAATATGCAATTTCCCTCACCGGCCATATTACAATAAAGAGAGATGGACTAGGAATTGCAGAAAGCACAACTGATTCTCCTGATGGAAGCAAATAGTGGTTGACTTCAAATTCATCAAATGGAGGTGTATAACGTAATATGCTTGGATTCAAGGGAATCCCTCGCAGAATTTTAGGAAACCCCTGCAGTTTTGCAGAAATAGGAAAATATGATAATGTTATGCCACCATAAGTTGTATATAACCAGTAAAGAAGCACTTCAACACATGTTGATAAGTATACAAATGTTAAGACCAGAGTTAACTTGAGGTTATGTAGATAGATGGGTAGTCCACAGAAAATACATTTCTTCCTTAAAACCGAAGCATGTGTTTTTTCAAGGTGCATCACTGTAGAAGTGTAGCTCATATATGTTTACAACCTTATGATTTTTAAGTCATTTTACACTCTTGAACTTCATTATTATGGAACACTAAACATGCACAAAATAAATGTAATACTTAAAGCAACTGCTCTCTCTCTCTCTCTCTCTCCTCTTTCTCTCTATTTTATATATATAATATATATATATTTCAAGCAATATAGTCCCAATTTTTTTTGAAAAAAACACATATAAATATGGGGCCTAGATTAAAACATCAGTTTCTCATTTCTTGTAACATATTTGACCTTAGGCTATAAACAGTACATATAGCAGAAACTAAATTGCCTATTTACAATAGATAATTTTACTCAAATTTACTTAAAATAAATGGATTTATTCCATAAGAGTTAATACACCGGTACGAGTTATTTGTATAATTCAAGATTTAAGCAGAACTAATGAGAATCTGCACCAAAGAATCGGTATTGCATGACAACTCAGAAATTCACGACGAAAGGTACCGTAGCAATCTTGTGTCAGACTACCTGATATCGTCCAAGCTCATCTGAAACTATGCCATGAAACCAGAACTAGAAAATTCACTAAAATTAGATTACTATTAGATACTTTTGGTCAACTTTTTGTCTGTCACAATAAAAGAAAAAAAAGGGGGGTTGGGTTTGGGGGTGTCAAATTTGACTAAAATCTACTTCTCATCTCCTTAGACCCTATCATTCTAGATTAATGAAAACCTTCTTATGGATATCTCTTATCTGACTAAAGATACTTTCTTCCAAGGCAAAGTCCCTAGCAAATAACTAAATGGATTGTTATACCTAATACCTTCTTCGGTCATTGTTTGCCTGTCCAATAGTTCCTTATTGTGTCGAAGATACTTGGTTCAACTTGTGAGTTCCCTTTATTTTACAGGCATATGAAACTGCTTCTTAGATACTTCTTTAGTCTTTGATTGCTAACGAACATAGCCATATAAATCATTTTCTCCTCACACAAAAAAAAACTTCTCATCACGTTCTACACCTTATTTTTAATTTTACTAAAGCATTTTTAAGTTAAAAATTTTGAACTTTATAACAATAATGACCGTTGCTAACTTTGATTAAATTTTAGTTTATATATATTAAGTATTTCTAGTATGTACCTTTCTCCTTTGCTCAATGATCTGGGCACCTCTTGGGATCTAAGATATTTAATGTGTGGGTTCAGAACAAGCATTTTTCAAATATTGATCATAAGACAACACGATGGTCAAATGGCTCCATGTATTGTAACGAAAAGGAGATGCATCCTAGTCATATGGTTATATCTCATCGAAAGAGTACATCCATGTACATTCATAGACCCCAACAAAAAGTAAAACCGTACTTCTCTCCTAAGTATATGGAGGATCCCCTTTTTAATTTAGTTTTTTTGTTAATCAGAGGATGCTTATTCATAAATGATATAAAGACACGATGAACGTCCTTTATTTATCAAAAACTAATTTTCCTTTGTATTAAACCCAAAAAATTGCACGAAGCACACGATATACTATCTCCTATCTAACATGCTACTAGAAAAAGATGGAATCTGATGATCATCAGGTTAGCCAAACAGAGAGCTCTATTTACATGTTCTTTCTTGCAGAATGAGTGTCCAAGTGTCTTAACTAACTAGCTGTCAAGAAATATGATGACCATTTATAGTACAAGCATTATTAACTAACTAATTTTCTCAATGAACTCGACAAAATCCACCAAACACTTTAGAAACATACATTGATAAGCTTACAAAAACATGGCAAATGGTAATCATTCAGTTACAACTTATAAGTACTTGTTTTTTAATTTTGCTAACTAGAATAGGCCACAATATTGGACTACCAAGTATTGCAAGTGCCAAAAGAGTAAATGGCATATCTCACAAAAGAAATTGCTTAGAAGTTTAACAAAAGGAAATTTTATTGTATGAATATTCTAGGTAAATTAAAAATTACATAACACAAACATCTTACTGCAGATTTGGAGTCAGTTTTCAAGTTAACAAATTCAAAGTAATCAAAAGTAGAAGAGAATTAACATACTAACCGGTTTGTATGTTAGCATAGAACATAGAGTTTGCACATCCCTGTACTTAGGAGTAAGTCCAGCCTGCACAACATTATCAGATTTAGAAGTCTCTTCTTGCTTGAGATTTAGAAGTCCTATCTTCCACCACTGACCTAGCGAGAGAAACAGAAAATGGTGAATACTTTTAGAAAGAATGGAGGACCGAGAAAATACAAAAATATAAAATCCTAGAAAAAAAAACCTACTATTAAACCCTAGAAAAGATTAAAAAAACTAATATTAAACTCTAGATCGCCCTTCCGTCGTCTGCCTCAGGAGTCATCCTCCGAAGAGCGCGAGGGCGGAGAAGGGAGCAAAGGATGATGAGGTGCCAGGGCAGTTCCAGAGGCAGGGAGGTTCCAGCGGCGACGCGAGTTCTAGCGGGGTCATGGAAGATGGAAGAGAAGCTTTAGGAAGGAGATAATTACCTGGTGGTGGATTGAGAGAAGGGCCAGCGAGGGTGCATGTTCCAACATGATTAGGATTTTGGGAGGAGAATTTTTGGGAGAAAAATATCAAAAGTGGAGAAAATAGGAGAAAGAAACAAGTTTTGAGGAGAAGAAAAATTCCAGCGGGGTCAGGCGCAGGTTTAGCAAAAAATTTGGCTTCTAAAATTTTCAAAGGATTTGGGATGCAAACTTTTCGACGGAGTTTTGATTGTAAACAACTGGTTTAAGCTATCGCATCCAAATATAATATTTTGGTAAAGTAGGTTATGTTGTTAAACAATAATTTTAATCCGTCGAAAATACAACAACAGTTCTAAAACGTTGTTGTTGGAAAACTCTATTTGTCGCAAATTGTTCGTTTCGGTGTAGTGCTTGATGCATTTTTTATAACATTTCTCCGTTTCAGCCTTGTACTGTTTGAATTTCTTAAACCACTCAGACTTGCGACGCAGTAAGTAAATGTACCACAACCTTGAATAATCGTCAATGAACGTGACAAAATATTTAAAACCACCTCTAGCCTAGATAGTAATGGGCCACACAAATCAGAATGAACCAATTGCAACATATCTTAGGTCTTTACTTCTTTGCCTTAAAAGACCTTTTGGTCATTTTACCTATCAAGCAGGATTCACAGACTAGAAGTGCCTCCACTTCCAATGAACTCAAAGGTCCATTTATAACCAGTCTTTAAATCATTTTTAGGTTAATATGACCTAATCACAAGTGCCAAAGATATGTTTGGTTCATAAAGAAGGTTCTTTTCACTTATTTAAGTTAGAAGACGTATTATTCATTTCCATTATTTGTATTGTTGGTGAAATAGGGTTAATGACATACAAATTATCTAATAATGCTCAGAATAGATAAATTTCTTATTCTTTCTAATAACAATGTTTTCATTAAAATAAACTGAATATCCATCTTTAACTAGCATAGAAACAAAATCAAAATCTTTCTAAGTGAAGGTGCATAAAGACAATCTTTCAATGTCAATACGAAAATAAAATAACATCTCCTACTGCAACGACCGCAACTTTTGTAGCATCATCCATGAACTAGTATATTTCTCCATCACTAAGTTGTCTGGTTTTCTGGAACCCCTGTCACGACCCGACCCTGATTAGGGGCACGAGTATGTGGTTACGTCCAGCCTACACCACAGAATCGGTGGTAGAACGCTGTATAGGTCGTCTATAAATACTACAACTAGACAAATATAAGGGTACCTGTCATCTCCGTACGGAGGTATAATATGACATAACTCAATCACAAGACAAACTAGGATAGATAGCATGAAATGGAAATATGATAGAAAGGAAAACTGGAACGGAGTTCAAGATTCAACACAAGCTCAGAGATAAACACATCACAGAAAACAAAATATAATATAAAAACTACAGTCTGAAATACTAGCTGGATCGCAGTCCAGGCAAACCTATCTAACAGTCTAAACAGGGGCTATATCATCTACGGGCTCCAGGGGCAATGTCTCGTCAAACTCTATCCTGGCCATACCCGTAAAAGGTAGAGCAATCAGCTAACAATGCACTCTGTAAACATCAACGGTTATCCTGTCAGGAAAATGAGCAAGTATAAACACTAACAACAGTTCATATGAATTGACAAATTCTATAAGAGAAAGTATAATGAAATACAAGACAAAATCAATAGGAAATATATAACAGGATGTGAGTACTGAATAGGACGACAATTGATAAGATGACTTGGGAGCTATTCCGGAAGCCAAGTTACAACCCGTAAACAAACAAGGACCGGGGTTGTAACCTTTCTCCTGAACAGAACTTAGCCTCCAATCAAGGTTTAGCATAAGATCATGTAGAACATATGCCATGAATTATTAGAGCGTTATGTGATCGACTTGGAAAAGTACAGGACATGCTATCCACTTGGCCCGACAATCACATAAAAATCACTGAAAAGGGTCATGCCGCCAACCTGGATAACGAGCACAAGGAATAAGATCTCGCTACACCCTACGTGAGGTGAGAGTGGCGCAAGCACAAGAATATAGTGACAGGATGGCATTGATCACATAGCCCCTAATAATTCCTCGTCCCCAAATAGTATAATGGATCCGGACATGACACGTCATGATGATTCCCTAAGAGGGTAGCTACTCCCTCTCAGGAATCGATGTCTATACAAGTACAAGAACAAGACAGGAAAATGTACCAATATACCAAGAAAATCTAGAAATAACATCTCATGTCATGATCTGACATATACTAGTCCGTGAACCATCGTGTCGGAAAATCAAGTAAGGCACTACAACTGAATCGAATATAGCAGATATCGAGACAATAAAAACTATCAGTGAATGTACTCGCCTGCGGTCCTGAGCTGTCGAATGGGGTCGATGCTCAGAGTGATGCCACAAACCCAAAGATGAGACATATATAAGCTAATTAGGGTTCAACAGTGTTAGCAGGATTATATAGTATAAGCTATGTAATCTAGGTCAATCTCAGTCCAACTAAGTCAAACTAGGTCACAGTGAGTCACACTAGGTCAAACTAGGTCACAGAAAGTCAAACTAAGTCAAACTAGGTCAAACTGGGTCAAAGGTTGACTTACAGTTAACTTTTGATCAACTGGTCAACTCTGGGTCAAACTAGGCTAATTGACTAACAGTTGACTTTTGGTCAATTGGTCAACTCTAGTCAAGTTCTAGACATTTCTAGGCCAAGTGTTGACTGATAGTTGACTTTTGGACAAAGCAGTTAAACTTGGTCAACCAAGGTTAAAACTTGCCTAAGCATACTATTCCTAATATTTACCTACAAAGATACCATATATCTTGGTCAAACAGGATCAACTATAATAAGAATTAAAAATATCACGTTGTACCTCGTTATTCGTACATCGAAACCTACGACGATACGTAAATCGAGATAAGATAATCAACGATAAGGTAATCCATATGCAGTTGGGCGACGGACGCTCATCAGCCTGCCTGGAATGGTGGTAAGGGGAAGACACCATCCAGCCCAACGTTCGAACTCCGCTTGGGTGCAAAATTAGGGATCTATGGGTGGGTGGATCTGGATGGAACTGGGGGATGGTCAGAGATTGGCTTGGTCAGCCGGCGGCCGACGGTCTCCTTTCAGCCAACCTGCGGGTCATCGACATATCCGACACGTGGAAATGGTCCCCTAACCCGAGTGGGAATTTCACGCTGGCTTTCGCCATAATTGTGGCCAGAGGTACTGGTGTTCCAGATCCCACTTGTGCCAAGTTTTGGCAGTCTTGCATACCCATCAAATGGTCAATCCTTATCTGGCGCGCATTACGCCAAAAACTACCAACGGATGACTCCATCAAATCTATCGGATTCAACCTCGCGTCCAGATGCCACTGCTGCGTAGAGCACAATTCAAAATCGGCAGAGCACGTCATACTTTTTGGGGAGTTGGTGACTCAGATTTGGCTCAATCTTCACAATAGACTTAGTATTGTCACCCTGACTGGGGGCCTCCACGATCTCCTGGCCAGCTGGAGCCGTTCCCACGAACATCAGATCGTTGTAGCCGCTGGTATTTGGGTTTTACAGAAAAATAGGAACAAATTCAGATATGAAGGTCGCCAACTCCTCCATACACAATACTCAGAGAGGTTGTCAGATAATTGTTAAAGTTAGGAGGCGCTGCTCTCACGCCTCTAACACTTTTTTGGAGGCCTTGTTTAGGTCATCTTCCAGGTCTCGTGCTTCTCTTGTGGATGCCGATGAGATCTGGTTAAATTTTGTGCGCGTCTCGTGCTGTTGTTTTCCTTTCCTCTGGTACCATTGTGCGCGCTTACTTATATAGGCTTCGGCATTTTTGCCTATTACTTCAATAAAGTTTCGGTTCATATATATATATATATATATATATATATATATAAATATATATATATATTTATATATATATATATAAATATAATATAGAAAATATAAGTAAAATGGGAACACACACACATACCCATCAACAGAAGCCCACCTGGGCTTCTCTAAACCCAAGCCCCAGCCCACAAAGGGCCAAACCGAGCAAGCCCCATCAGTCGACCCCTTCATATATGACGAGATATAAAGGGAAAGGAGACGAGAACCCCAAACCCTAATCCCAAGCCATCCAGCCACCTGGGCGACCTGTGGCTGTCGTGCCACCCGACTGTCAGCAGCGCCGAGCGCTGCCACGAACAGGAGACCTAGTCGCAGCAGGCAGCAACATAGCGGCCAATCCCCGATTTTGAGGTATAATTTCTCCTCTTGTAATTTTAAGATTCGTAAACTTTGCTGAAAAACCTATATAACCCTCTAGGAGTCCCAACAATATATTAGAGTTTCATCGAGGTTTCAACTTAGGAAATCGATGGAGAAATCGATAAAAATTGTCCAAGAAACAGGACGAAACAGTGCCAATCCCCTTATTTTGGAAGGCGAATTGCGCGACGATATCGAAGTTTTCAAAATCTACTTGAAAGATTTATAGACAACATAACCAGGATTGAAACACCATTTTTACTTTAATTTTAGTTGTTTATCCAGTGAAAAATTTGTTTAAAGTTGACAAAAAACTAGTTTTCAAAACCTTAGAAATACTTAGAAAATCACCGATACACCGTGCGCCCGGCAAACCGGACGACGTGGTCGCAACCCATAAGCATCGAAAGATGTATGGATGTTGTTGATGTGTGGGAGTCGACGGAACTCAATTTTGTGTGTGTACACGACGAAATCGAGGCGTATCCGTCGAGATACCCCGTATCGACCCCTTTGCAAACTAGCCCATAACTTTGTGCACATTCGTCATCTCGAGGAAAAACTTGCTCCAACTGGACCGTGTCATTTTAATGTCCTGCATGCCATGTTTGGTCCGATTCTGAGAAGGTCCACCAGAACACTATTCTAGCGGGCCCGCGACCCGATCCAATGGCCGAATTTGTGCACTATCTGCGGAATCCAATTTTGGACATACAGTTGGGTTGTCTCATCAAAACGGACCCGTAGACAAATAGTTTGATGACTTTAGAGACCATAAACTCTAGTACACTTTTTGGTACAAAACGAGTCCAACGGCGGACATCGTTTTGGTCCAAAATTACCGTTTTGCCCCTGTGTCCAGAATTGGACTTATGGGTAGGATAACCTAGCTAATTTGACTATTCTAAACATGTTAGTAATATCTATTTCAGCATCAGGAGACAATTGTACGAGGTTGACTGTTGTAGACCACTGAGTGGTATATACTATCGGTTTCACCAGCAAAGGACCACAGGCAAGCACTTTCTGATTGCTTTCGATTCATAGTAGTCTTTCCATTTCATGTTATACATGTGCTCTTTGTTTGCTGACATATGTTACACGGATTAGTATCATGGATCTCTACCTACTATATTTTGTGATTATCGTGTTTCGTGTTTCGTGACTTGTTCGAGTCCATGAGTACTAGTCTGGAGGAGAAATATCTTAGTAGACATGTGGACTACCGAAAAACATCCAAAATGTCTGTCGTGTCGATAGCAGTCGCACAATTCATGTGCAGGGTATCGTATTTATCCCTAGCCGTTCACATGTCGAACCCAATATTTCTACACACGTAGATAGTGGTTCCTTGTATCTCTTCTTACAGCCGTCACTACTTGCCATGTCATCATGTTTACATATTTTATTCTAGTCCATATATCCTGCTATATCTCTCCACTTTATTCTAGATATGACATGTTACTAGTTTACTCTCTTGCTTCATTTCACATATTATTTTCATGTTTTCTAAATTCTATTCTATTTTCGAATTATCGTCGGTTTGTGTGCTTGTTCCTTTTCTGACTGGATAACCAATATTTTTAGGTTGGCAGCGACTACTCTTAGCATTGGGGAGACACGGGTATACTTGCAGGCCAAAACCTAGAAACTAGTTAGATAGCTTAAATGGTGTAATAGATAGTGAGACTTTGTATTTCTTTTCAAATATAATTATTGTAAATGTTGTAATCAATTTAGAAATGTGAATGAGCAATAAAGTTAACATTTATGTGATTTTGAGCATCATGGCCTTGACAACGTTCTACGCCGACTCTGCGGCGTAGGCTGGCTTGTACACGTACTCGTATCCCGAAAGACGGATCGTGACAAATTTTTGGTGGCCCATGCAGGTCAGTTTTTGCAAAAGATTGAAACTTGTGGTAGTACCTAAGTTAGTCGTACTACTGCGAGCCTGAGACTAGGAACTAGGAAAGTGCTCATTCACAACTAGGTTAATTTAATTTTTGGAGAATGACTAGGACTAGGGTCCCTTATTTAATCGACTATTGGGTAGTTAAGATTACTACATAGGCGATATGATTTAGGTAAGGTATTATTAAATTTAGAGAAGTGAGAAATTCCATAGATATGCTATTGAGTTTGATATGATGGTAGGAACCAAGGTGGGTAGACTGTTCGCCTAGTAAACTAGGACTTCCTAGGGTTCAAATCCTATTCTTTATCAATTGTGCAGTCTTACTCTCTACCTTTAACCATCGCCATATTGTAAGGTTCATATTGCTTATTTATCCCCATGACAATAAGAAATTATTTTCTAAAGCGCCTATATTTATCTTCATCCATTGACTTTTGAGCCTAATACGGTTCGACCATTCATATATTAACTCGGAGTCCATTTCTAAAAGTCAAAGATATTTATGAATTACATTTCTTTTGCCTTTGATTGTTTTATTCCTAATCAATCATATTATTTACAAAATTATATTTCCTTCAAGGATAAATACTTATATTCTTATATTCTGACCAACTTGTTGAAATTCTAGAATGCTCCTTTGAAATTTATGAATATAGTTCGAATAGTTTTTTGATGACTCGCAATGGCAAGACAGCAGCACATTGTCGTCATTTATTTGAATTATGGAGATTGCGGGTTCACTGCAGCCAGCAGCGCACTGGCGAGGCATGACCCCTAAGTTGAAGTAATTTCAAATAAGCGTGGGTGATCGAACATTAATAAAACTGTCTTGGGTGTCCTATTTTATCCTTGAGTTGTTATGACAAGATTAGATAAAGTTGATAGGGTATTCGTTACCATATCATTGCTTGGGTTGTGGAACCAAGAATTTATTGCAGGTAGTTGTACACTAGCGAGGAATACTTTCTCGGTAAAGTGATTCGGATATGTTCATGAGCTTGAATACCATAGAGGCTACGACTTTTATCGGCATATGACTATTAAGTTTCCAAATTGACTTGTACCTTATTCCTGGTTACCATTTTCTCAATAAACTGGTCGTTCTCCTTTCTTCCTTGTCCTTATTTTTTCGAATCGTCATCTTTTAAACCTATTTTGATTTTCCCACTAGATTACTAAAACATAGCTAGATTTTGGGTCTAAAACTCGTGTCTAAATGATCATGGATAAATATCTAAGCGTACCGAAACAATTTTGTTTGATCATCCTTAAATAAATTCAATCGCGACTGACTACTTTTATTATATTTCGATCGAGTCAAGTCGTATCTTTTCCTAGGTCTTGATTTCATAATCGTGCTTAAACAGTTTTGCTTAACTAGTTGATCGTTCCTAAACAACTTTCATCGTGACTAAACTGTTTGACTATAATCATAAATCGTGCATATACTTCAACTCAATTATTGCTAAGGTATATATTTCTATTCCACTATAATCATGACAATCTCGATCTTGTTCATGCTCGTGCCAGTTCCAATTTTGTCATGCTTGGATGACTTACGCGATTAATCTTGATCGCGATGGTATCTTAAATTATATCTAAGTGACTATAACCCTGTTGAGATTTCATCTGAAATTTTGATTATTCTTTAGCAATCTTGGTTGTGTCTAGACCATGTTGACTATAATCTGGTCGTGCCTAACATTTCAATTTTGATCGTTCTTAAAATATTTTAGTCGTCCCTAATCATGGCCTTGAAATACTAGGATGAAATGTTCTAAGGTGGGTAGATTGGTAAGCAATTTCCCGAATTTTGAAATTTTATTTATTTTATTTTGTTGTTTGCTAGTTAGAGATTATATACTATATTTTCAAGTTTGAAAAGAAAGAAGTAAACCAAAGTTATTTTTAAAAGAGAATTTAAAAAAAAGACTTTTAGAAGTATTTGATAATTTATTATTACGATTTAAATTTGCGTGATATGTTTCAAATATTAATTGATACTATTGATTACTGCTTATTTTTTAATTTATATATTATTGTAGAGTGTTGTTGGGACAAAATAGTAAGTTTAGTTTTGGCTAAATTTGTTTAATTATTAGTAATTTTTAAAGTTATTATACATTATTATCATTATTTCGACGATTTTTTTTATAATTATGTTCAAAAGATTTCAAAATATTACTTTATATCCTTATGGTGACAAATTATTAGATAAAGAATTACTAAATTTGTTTGGACCTATGCAAATATATTTTAAAATTTATTTGATAAAAATTAGTGTCTATTCAAGTTATTTATCAAGTATTACATTAATTTTTGGGTAAAAGCATTTTAAATATTATTAATAAAATCTAGAATTATTTTTGAATCATTATGGATTAATTCTTGGTTTATTAGATTCAATATTTATTTAAACCTTGGAAAGATTTGATCGTCCTAGTCCTTCCCTAACTTGGATTCTCCACCTCCTATATAAGAGGGAGTCCTCCCTTTCTTCACAACCACGATTTCCCAAATCCAAGCTGGATCATCAAATTCTTAGAACCCTGGATCCCAAATTCTTAGATCCCTAACTCTAATTTTCAAAATCCCTAAACCAATTTCCTAACCAAAAAAATATCTTAATTCTAATCCCTAATTTCTGAATTCCTAAATCCATGATACTAATCCCCAAATCTAATTCTTCATCCGAAATTCCTAATCCTAAATCCCCTCTACCGAGATTTTCAAAAGTTTATTTAATTATTCATTTACATTATTTTATTTATCGTGGTTGATGATAATTTTTTTCATTGATACTTTACTTTATGATTATTTTCTTTTATCAAAACTTGTCCTGAATTAAATATTTGAGACTATTTTTGGGCCTTTGGAGTTTCAAGACTCTTTCTTCCTCTTTTTACTTTGATAAATATTTTCTTACCCTAAAATTTTCCTATCTTTTGCCGATCAACCAAGTCCTCTTATCCTAGTAGTCCTTAAATTTGAGGACGAATTTATTTCTACGGGGTAGATTTGTAACCCCTCTTTCTAATTTTTTATATATTCTTTTTATCGTATTTATTTTATTCTGAATTAAATAGTAATTTTGGAATTTTATAAATATTTTAATTAAATAATTATTGTTATAGAATGTCTTAGTCATGGTTAAGTTTTGGAGTGCAAGACGACTAGAAATCGTGGCACGGATAGTGCATGGCATGCTTTAACTAGTGTATTAGCCATGGTAGGGAAGGCCGAGCCATAAGCTGTCCAAATTAGGAAAACCAGGCCAAGCTGTGACATGACTCCTATAATATTTTATTATTTGTTATTATTAAGATTATTGACTTTTAAGAGGCTCGATTGTACAAATTTAGTCCGAACTGGACCCGAACTCAAGCATGTGTAGGCATGTAGTGAGACCAAAGACGGCCATGTAGTCATACTGTATGTGTTTGCAAATATTTTGTTTTATTTTAGGGATGACAAATATTTCCTAAATATTTGTTATACTCGCAAAACTAGGCATTATTAGTATTTATATGGTTTGTAGATTAATTGCACAATTTTTAGTAGACCATTAAAATTAGGAGTAATTGTGTCTCCCAACACTATACCTACTCTTGGTTTATTTTAAGTGTTATTACGATTATTATTACTATTTTTGTTGTTGTGGTTATTAGATATTATCAATTATTAATATAGGTTATTTTATTTCATTGTCAAAATGAAGTTACATAGGTATATATGTGTCCATGTGTTAATAAAAAGATTCTACACAAGATAAGGATAATATTTGGATTATATATATAATCTATATATATATATATATAGATATATATATATATATATATATATATATATAGTCTATTGTATATTTAGTCTATTGTATATATATATATATATTTAATATATACAATAGACAATATACAATAGACTATATATATATATATATATTATATATATATATATATATATATATATATAAAAATATATATATATATATATTATATATATATATATATATATTAATATATATATAATATATAACCACAATATATATATAACCCCATCAGTATATATATATATATATTATAATAGACTGATGGGGTTATATATATATATAATTGTGGTTATATATATATATATATATATAGACTAAATATATAGTATGTATATTTAGTCTATTGTATACAATTATTTCGTCTATCATACATATATTTAGTCTATTGTATATATATATATATATATATATATATATATATATATATATATATATATATATATATATATATATACATATATATATATATATATATATATATACATATATTTAGTCTATTGTATATATATTAATATATTATATATATATATATATATAATATTATAAATATAGATATATTATATATATATATATGAAATGTAGACTAAATATATGTATGATATGTATGTATATATATATATATCTATATCTATATATAATATATATAATAATATATATATATATGAAATATAGAAAATATAAGTAAAAGATAAGTAAAAAAGGGGCCACACACACACCCATCAACAGAAGCCCACCTGGGCTTCTTCCCAAACCCAAGCCCCAGCCCACAAAGGGCCAAATCGAGCAAACCCCCATCATTCGACTCCTCCATATATGATGAGGTAGAAAAGGAGAGGAGACGAGACCCTAAACCCTAATCCAAGCCACCCAGCCACCTGGGCGACTTTGCGTGGCTGTCGTGCCACGACGGCGCAGTAGCGCCGTGCGCAGCCGCATGCAGCCGCGAACAGGAGACTAACAGTCGCTATAGGTAGCAAAACAGCGGCCAATCCTCCAATTTTGAGGTACAATTTCTCCTCCTATGTATCCGTTTTAAGATTCGTAAACTTGTTGGAAAACCTATATAACCCTCTAGGAGTCCCAACAATCCCAACAATTAGATTCGAGTTTTATCGAGGTTTCAACTTAGGAAATCGATGGAGAAATCGACAAAAAATTGTCCAAGAAATAGGACGAAACTGTGCCAATCCCTCTATTTTGGAAGGCTGATTGTGCACACGATATCGAGAGTTTTCAAAATATACTTGAAAAGATTTATAGAAAACATAACCAAGATTGAAACACCATTTTTACTTTAATATCAAGTTGATTATCTAGTGAAAAAATCTGTTTAAAGTTGACAAAAAATATGTCTTCAAAACCTTAGAAATACTTAGAAAATCACCGATACGTCGTGCGCCACGGCTAACCTGACGATGTGGTCGTAACCCATGAGCATCGAAAGACACGTATGGATGCTGTCGAAATGTGTGAGTCGACGGAACTCAATTTCGTTGTTTGTGCGCGACGAAATCGAGGTGTATCCGTCGAGATACCCCGTATCGGCCCCTTTGCAAACTAGCCCATAACTTTGTGCATGTTCGTCATCTCGAAGCAAAACTTGTGCCAACAGAACCATGTCATTTTACTGGTCCTGCATGCCAAGTTTGGTCCAATTCTGAGAAGGTAGACCGGAACACTATTCTGGCGGGCCCGCGACCCGATCCAACGGCCGAATTTGTGCACGGCCCATCGGAATCTAATTTTAGACATACTGTTGGGTTCGTCTCATCAAATCGAACCCGTAGACATATAGTTTGACGACTTTAGAGACCATAAAGTCTGGCATACTTTTCGGTGCAAAATGAGTCTAACCGTGGTCCTCGTTTTGGCCCGAAATTACCGTTTTGCCCCTGTGTCCAGAATTGGACTTATGGGTTGGCTATCCTTATTAATTTGACTATTATGAACATAATATCTGTTTCAGCATCCGGAGACTATTGTACGAGGTTGACTGGGTGGCCTACTAAGTGGAATAGTAATATCGGTTTCACCCGCAAAGGACCACAGGCAAGTACAATTTTTGATTGCTTTTTATTCATAGTAATCTTTCAATTTCATGTTTATATGTGTGCTCTCTTGTTTTCAGACACATTGTTACACGGATTAGTATCATGGATCTCTACCTACTATTTCATGATTATCGTGTTTCCGTGTTTCGTGACTTGTTCGAGTCCACGAGTACTAGTCGGGAGAGAAAATATCTTAGTAGACATGGACTACGCAGAAACATCCCAAAATGTCTGATCATGTCTGATAGCAGTCGCACAATTCACATGCGGGGTGCCGAATTTACCCCTTAGTCGTTCACATATCGAACCCGATTTCAACACACGTAGATAGTGGTTCCCTGTATCTCTTTTTACAGTCATCACTACTTGCCATGTCACCCTGTTTACACATTTATTTTAGTCCATGTATCCCGCTATATCTCTCCGTTTACTCTAGATATGACATTTTACTAGTTTACTCTCTTATCATTTTATATATGCTATTTTATGTTTTGTAAATTCTATTGTGTTTTCGGATTATCGTCGGTCTGTGTGCTTGTTCCTTTCCTGACTGGATAACCAATATTTTTTGGGTTGGCTGCGACCACTCTTAGCATTGGGAGACACGGGTATACTTGCAGGCCAAACCTAGAAACTAGTTAGAGAGCTTAAACTGTTGTAATACATGGTGAGACTTTGTATTTCTTTTCAAATATAATTCTTGTAAATATTGTAATCAATTTAAAATTTTGAATAAGCAATCAAGTTAACATTTATGTGATTTGAGCATCATGGCCTTGACAGCGTTCTATCGTCGACTTTGCGGCGTAGGCTGGCTTGGACACGCACTCGTATCCCAAAAAACGGGTATGGGTCGTGACACATAGTCATATCGTTTGTTCTTAGAACCGTTCCAGAAACATCTGTTTTAATGCTGTAAAGGATGCTATGCAATCATCTGGAAAGCTACGATACCATTCATAGGCAACACCTGCTAAACATTCGAGAAATACTCTAGTGACTAGAGCATCGTTCTGCTGAAGATGATCAGTCATCATCTCGAAGTAGTTGATATACTGACTCGAAGATGTTCTACCGTCAAACAACATTATGGTCGGCGGCTTATATTTGGGTGGGAACAGAACTTCTTTCCACTCATCAGGATAGGGTTCTTTGATCCCTAGTTTATGCAAACCCTCATTTTGCTTGAAAGCTTCAAACTGATTCCGTAGAAGCTTGACTGCCTCTAAAGGGTCTCCCGATGTTGGAGGAGCGCTAGACTGGTTTGATGGATTGGGAGGCGAAACTGCGTGATAAGTAACACCCCCAGTACCGGAATCACTCAGAGTAAACTGAGCTGGCACAATAGCATTGAGAGGGGATTATACCCCCAGACCAATGTTGGTAGGTGCAGAGACTACTATGTGTTCTTGGATTAGAATTGGATTCACAACCGGCGTAACAACATGTTGTGTCATAATCACCGTATGCATACTCGTAGCTATGTCAGCTATGATTTTAGGTTGGCCTCCAGAGCAAAAATTCTTTTCTCTTGGCTAGCTGAATTGGAAGCGTCTTGTTCTTCGTTGGTGACGTAGACAGATAATTCTTTAGATATCGAAGATGAGCTAGTGGAAAGGATAGTTCGATCAGAATCTTCACTATCGGCATCGAAGTCCGGTAAATTGTTACCCCCAATGTTAGGAGTAGAAGATTCCTTTGACCGAGAAAACTTCGGTTTCTTGATCGTGTGTTCTGGTAAACACCTTCATCGGGATCACGAAGCCGTTCAAGGTATTGTTGACTGGGATTGCTGGATGAGTTATGTCTTGGACATCTAGCACCCCCAGTACCACGAGACGTCATGTTAACTGAGGTAAATAGCAATTCGTCTTCGTCCACCATGATCAATTCAATAGCCCGAGTATAATTCAAGCGATCAAAAATAGACCATTTAGCTAATTGACAACAACACTTGATTACAATCTCATGGTGTTGATTACAGTGATGTTCCTGATGTGGAATTATAGTTGCATGAGATAGGCCTGCAGTCTTCTACTTTTGTACGAGAATTTTATGGAGATTAGTTACATTGACATGAGATGAAGAAGAAGAAGAAGAAGGCATACGTTCCTTTATTATATTAGGAATATGGTTTCTATTCTTAAGATTTTGGGTACCCTGAGTATACAAAGAAGTGATGCGTTTGTTGGCATAAGTGAGAGGATTTTTGATCTTAGAAGTCTTCACTTAATGTCGATTAGTGGCTCGTGCAGACTGTTTTAGGCTTGTCTAGCAAGCCATATGACTCGATGGAAGGAATTCTGTCATGTATTTGTTAAGATATACACATATCAGTGTCATGCGCACTTCTTTGTCAGTCTGGGACATTATTAATTTCTATGCTTTGATCTTGATTACGCAGGGTAGGGAGATTTTGACTTTGGCCTGATTGGCGCTAGCCAGTTTGAAGTGGGGTGGGCAGTATGGCCTGTTGATCTGCGCATACTGTCCAGCACGTTTGGCCCAGCGCTAATAGGCAGCAGGAAATAAACTTTGAGCAGAGTCTACTTTTTGCCATTGATTTGATCGGCCCTTCCAAGAGAAGTAGAGTTTCTATTCAGAAGTGTTTGACATTGATTGGCACAAAGGCATAATCAGATGGATTTTCCACTGAGTCCAAGACTGAGGAAGAATAGGGAGTAGCCACAGGGCATTTTCCCTTATTCTGTGCAGGGGCAGTAATGGGTGCACTCTCCACCAAGTTTAGAACTGGGAGGAGTGAGGAATGGTCGTAGGGTAATTTCCATTATTTTGTGTAGCAACAGTAGTTGGCGCACTTTACACCAAGTTTAGAACTGGAAAAGAGTGAGGGATAGCCATATGGCGCTGTCCTTTGCTTTGCGCAGGAGCATTAATTAGTGTGCTTATGGAATTCAGAATCTAAATGGTGTGAGTCTTCCTGTCTTTGGAAACAGCAGATGCGCGCTTGGAAGCAGCATGCTTGCCAGCCCCAGCGCCAATCATTGCTTCGTAGGCTGTTTGGTCGACTTGGACAGCCAAAGTCTTATGCGTCGCGCTGAACGACGCAACATCGCATTGAGTTGTCACTTTTTCGTGAGACGAAAAAGTCGTCCCCAACAGAGTTGCCATTTTATTTGCAAAAAGAAAAGTTTTTCGAGAAAACTAAGTTCAAACTGAGAAAGAGAGTACAAGAGTACAATTTTGATTCTGTGGAAGTACAACTGTAGGAATCTAATCAGAAGACGATCACTTTATCCCTTGAACGATGCGATGTAGAAGAATAAAAGCTCTTGAACGTGCTGCAGCTACTTGGTCAGGAGATTATGATCATTAGTGATCATAGAGGAATGATTCTGAACTCTATTTACAGAGTTTTGGGATAACCGTTAAGTAGCTATCCTAATTGGTGCATGATGCTGGTTGGCGCACTATCCCATATGCACGAACGGTTGGCTTAACTTCATGTGATGTGTGGCATTCTGTGAGAGAGATGGGCTTGGTCGTGGGCAGTATCGCGTAATGTTCTACGAGATTAGTGGCATGTGTGCCACATCATCTTTAATTGCTTCTAGATGATAGTTGATCAATTTTGCGTATGCTGATAAATGGCGCAGCACCATCCATGCAAAAGCGCTAAGTACTTCATAACTAGGAATAGTTTATTGTTTTATGCCAACTTTGTATAGCGTACAGTAAATGAAAAACCGCAAAATGATGACTATGACAATTCTTCTCGAGCGCTGCACGCTCAAGATTCGAAGAGATATTCCTCGACTGACGTGTTGTCAGTCATGATGACAGCTGTTTGGCTTCTCAAGGAAGATCGCCACATGGCAGTAAGCACTATGTGATGCTCGGTGCCATCTGATGTGATGCGCCATCTGATCACAAGCGTCATTTAATATATGTATTTTGGCACTATATGTGAATGGCACAATGCAATGTTTGATTATTTTGAGCTTCTACAATAGTTAGTACAAAATTGATGCTCTTAGTATATAACTCTAACAATCTCTCAGTTATACTCAAAGCATTACTTTTAGTATACTTTTACAAATCTTCCACTTATACTTAAAGCCATGCGGCCATGCATCTGACTCACATTCCATCAACATGATTAAAAGCCTTAGCCGGTAGTCTTTTTGTAAAGGGATCAACTAGGTTTTCTGCTGATGTTATCGTGGTTAACAACATCTCTTTTTATGATATCTCGTATCAGGTGGTACTTGCGCTCAATGTGTTTACCTGTCTTATGGGCTCGTGGTTCCTTCGTGTTCGCAACTACACCACTATTCATAATAAAGTATAATAGTCTTAGGCAAACTAGGTACCACATCCAAGACCAATAGAAAGTTTCTGAGCCAAACTGCTTCTTTGGCTGACTCAGAGGCTGCCACATAGTCGACTTTCATGGTAGAATCAGCAATACATTTTTGCTTGATGCTCCTCCATACTATGGCTCTACCTTCCAAGGTAAATACATAACCTGAGGTAGATTTTTCTTGCATCCCTTTCTGATTGAAAATCTGAGTATGTATACAACAAGGGCACTAAACTATCTACCTGAAAAACTAACATATAATCTGTATACCTTTTCAGGTACTTCAGAATATGATTTACCGTAATCTAGTGATCTTGTCCTGGGGTTAGACTAATATATGCTAACCATGCCAACAGTAGACCAGATATCTCATCTCGTACATAGCATTGCATACATTAAGCTTCCTACCGCCAAAGCATAAGGAACCGCTTTCATATTTTTAATCTATTTTGGTGTCCTCGGACACTACTCCTTTGATAGAGCTATTACATGCCTAAAATGTAAGAAACCTTTCTTAGAATCTTGCATGGTAAAATAAGTCGTATATTATCGATATAGGAAGCTTGAGATAAGCCCAACATCCTTTCATAGCGATCTCGTAGAGCTTTGATCCCAAGGATGTGATCTGCTTCTCCCAAGTCTTCATATCAACCTGTTTGGATAGATATACCCTTACAATAGATAACACATTATTTCCAATGAACAAGATGCCATCCATGTAAAGTACTAGAAATATTTGGAACGTTATTAGGTGTTCCTAATCCTTTCATATGGAACACTTACTAGGTGTTCCTAGGTCTAGATTTGGAACACATCTTTTGGTGTTTCTACTCTAATCCTTGGAACAAAAATTTACTGTTCCAAGCATATTTGTTTATATATAAAAAATGTAATATTATATATATATATATATATATATATATATTTATATATATATATATATAGTTTCAAGATGAACAAGTCAATCTATTAAAAATAAATAACACAAATAATAATCAAAAGAAAATTACTTTTATTGACAAATTTACCAACTTCAACATATCTTTTCAATAAAACTTGAGTGTAATATACAAAATAACATAACTTGGTTGGTCTTCTATCAAACTATACAGTAAAGATGGTAAATAGAAGCAAAAAAATATCTTGAGAGCTAGAGGTTGGGGCCTCCAGAAATTTTGATACTTCCCACCTGCTGCAAAACCCATTGTTCCCACGGTTTCCTTATGAAGGTACCCACTCATATCAGAAACATCAAACTGATTCCTTATGGTATCAATATTATTATCATCTTTTCCCTATTTGTAAAACAAAAAAAAAGATCTGTTAGTAAGAACGAGTATAATGAGTAGATGAAATATTAACATGACCAGGAAGGAGAGAAAATATGCCTCTTTCTTTCCCTCTTATAAATCTGGGATTCATGTACGCTATCCAAAATATAATCAGGTCCCATCCGCAGTAGCCACACAAATCCCTTATTTGCTTTCCTACACAGTTACAATATCATCGCCCAAGATGGGTTTTTAATAATGGGTTTTTAATGCAAAAACATAAGATAGTGGCATGTAAAATAAGGCCAGAAAAACACAATTATTCATGTAAGCTGAAAACTTAAGCCCAATAGCATTAAAAATGGTTACAATAATGTTTCCACCTGAAACTGCATAATCCAGATAAATGGGACATGAATTAAGAAAAGAACATACCGTGGAGCTAAAGAAGGTTTCATGAAATAATAGTATATAGACAATGTTTGACGCATGACATTGTTTCCAGTATACTTTATTGATCTTGAAAGATATATGACTACTACCAAAAAGGAAAAAAGTATACAAAGTCTAAAAATCCCAAGCAAGTGAACCCCACCAGATGCTCCATCAAAGTTCAGTAAAAATTGAGGCAAAGCAATTCCTATTTGAAGACCCTGAAACAATAAAAGGATATCACTGCCTAGAGATATAAGAAATTGGTATAAAATAACCAATGATATAAGACAAGTGACAATAGAGAACTCATAAGAAATCAAACATGTACAATTCAT
Organism: Iris pallida; assembly: GCA_029216955.1. Lineage (NCBI taxonomy): Eukaryota > Viridiplantae > Streptophyta > Magnoliopsida > Asparagales > Iridaceae > Iris > Iris pallida. The sequence continues at coordinate 7,321,587 of JANAVB010018200.1, read as the reverse complement.
TGCAAAGCATCTAGAAGAAGTTTATGCTCTCCGGTCATCCATCTGGGTGGCCATTTCTCAAAAATTTCATTAGATATAGGATAGTCAAGGCTTGATATGCCTTGGATATAGAACCATAATATACCTGTGCCTTTGAAATAGCAAAATGGAGATTAAGTCAAAAATACTACACAATTATCAAGAACTAACCAAGAGTGTATAACATGCAACTAACATAGAAGAAATGCATGATAGATCAGGATTTTATTAGGATGGTACTGAATAGAGTCTTTTCTAAGCCTTTCTTAACCTCTGAGTCAGTATATCTCCAACAAGTACATATATTTAACAAGTACTATAGAAAAAAATAAACCATCTTAAAATAGTCGTATCAAATAAAGACACGCATATTCATGGTGCCTTTGAAGAATGAGTACCAGTATCAGTCCTTCTAAATTGTTTCTTTGCAAGATGAAGAATCCATAGAGAAAGAGAAAGAATTGATCTGTTTGACTGTCACCTAAATTTGGCAAAGAAGCACTCTTGGATCTATTGCTCATGATCATCTTCTCTCAGAACTTTTCTTCTTCCAAGTTCAACTCTTCTATTTAATTTTTAATTATACGACTTACACGAGCTGCCAAAAGTCATTTGATCACCATACATCAACTGGAATTTAAAAAAAAGGCCATAAAACCTTGAGCATAAGTTATAGTCGAAAAAAGTGATTTACTTGTTGGATTCTTGGACATAAATTCAATATGTTAACGAAAAAAACTTGTATTAACATGTGGATATTCAGTGATACTATATGGTCCTTTATTCTATGCAAAATGAACCAGGGGCATAATAGTTAGTCTGCAGAAATATGCAAACTTATTACATACATATCATCTATGTTACACAGACATGACAAAATGGTGTTCTTATATGTGTCTTTAATCGTACAACATAATAACTACTTTCTTACCTACTTGAAAGTTTGTGTATCATGTATCCATATAGTGTCTGTAATCCTTATTTGTGTCTATATTCATGCAACATAGGATGTCAACAAGGTTCCTTAATCTATCTATTTGATATAATATGTCAATTGCTAGTTGAGAAAACAATAAGCCAATGCAATTACATATAATGCCCACTAGAAAAAAGTTTAGTCTCAAGACTCCATTCGTAACTACCTAAGCCAATGCACTTGTACGAGTTTGAGTCAGGATTTCTGCAAAAAACAAAGTTTGCTTATTACAAAAAAAAAAAACAAAATAAAACACTAGTAGGAAACTGTCCTCCAATGTTCCTAGATTAGGATAAATGTGTCATTCGTGATCAACTAAATTGATGTGGCATAAATAAGAAAAGTACACAGATCTCCATAGCCTAACACAAGACAACTCAAAAGGGATTCGTGAAGAAAATATAAAGACATAACTTAAAGGGATTCATGAAAAAATAAAAAAATACTGATATATTTATTAATGAAACATAACACAGACTTATCTAGATAAAACTCATCAACATATAATAAATAGTTAACATTGAAGTAGTGAATCTTCATTAAAAAAGTATATAAAATAAAGACTTGAAAAGTCATCAACAATATGTTGCAATTTCGTTTGCATCCTCCAGTTCAAACAATCTGCCAACTGCAAAGAGGTGAGCAATTAAGGATAAGAATCACATGGTTCATTTTATGCACATGAAAATAATCTAAATATTAATAGTATATATTCATGAGGTCAACCATTATATGAGATTTGGAGACATATTCTGATGTTATCCTATAATCTAGGATGCAAAAATGATCCAAAAGTGGGTTCCTTCATTGTTTATACTTTCTGCAATGACTTAATTATTGTAATTTATGTTATAAATTGTTAACTACAGTAAATATAGTCTAGAAAAGTTGCCTTATGAAACAATTTATTATGATCGTCTCCCTTCTCAAAGCCTTTCTTTATTATCTCCTTCTAACGACATATAGTCAGTGTAGCTGCCTTTCTAGCCTCTTAGATCAGAAATCAAGATCCTTTTTGCTTCCTATTCATTTTTTCCCCTTTATTTTTTTTCTTTAACATTTAGTTTTGGGGAGAAGATCAGCTTTTTCCCCTGCTCGAT